>DWPV01000035.1:0-53847 GCA_018251915.1 Urbanus proteus proteus
ATAATAGTTCTGACATTATCCATATGGTCACTATGACTCTTGACGCTGCTGCTACGAGAAAAAGTATTGATTAAGATCGGCCACGTACTCGTGCATATTATTTTGGTACTTAATTAATTGCCACTCTAAGCCTGTAGAAATGATTGTAAGTTAATTTTTTGATAAGAAAGGTGTGTCATAATGCATTCTATCTATCTCTACAACAATGTAAATTTATAACCGATAACTAATTTAGTATAATTTAAATTTTAATTTAAGATAGTTTTTATTGTTTGTTGAAACTATGCATAATTTCTCTTAAAATGTAGAGTCATAAAGCAAATGATATTTATTTTCTTTTATTATTTTAAGCTCTTTTATTAAAAATATATTAAATAGCTCTAATATCTCTAAATATTTCAGTACAAGTATGATCATAAATATAGGAGTGTTGCAATTTTTTTTAATATGGTGTTTGATTAGAAATGTTATTAGGCGCCAACTTCTGTACCCTACAATAAGGCACTACATGACATTATGCAGTCAATATCTAAAATTAATAAGAGTAACCTGTATTAGAATTATAGTTTTATGAGATTAGTACTTAACGCCTACGTTCTATTATATGTACTTGGAATCTGGTTTTCAACATAAACCTATTTATAGCAGTGTTAAAAGATTTATTTAGATTTAAGTGATATATTTTAAGTTAATATCTAATAATACATTATTATTCTAAAGGTAATATCCTTGAAGATGTAATGTTTATACAAATTGATATTAAACTAGAGATGAGTTGATTATGATCGTGGCCGACTAACCGACTGGCCGAATAATCGGTGACCGACTAGTCGCCCAACTAATCGACTGAGTCAATCATTACTTTCCGTGAAATATTTTTACTTATGATACAAAATCGAAACTGCTATTCAAAAGAATACTAAGTAGTATTTTTTTAGTCTGTATTATAGAAACCCTCGAATTAATTAACTTAATTATTTAATACTAGATTTTGTCCGCGGATTCGCAATTTGTTTTAATGATCTAAGCGTACCTACATACAGACAGCGGAAAGCGACTGTTTTATACTACGTAGTTATAGTGAAACAGCATTATACTATATTTGTAGAGTTAATGTATTTCTCGAAAAACTTAAATAATTCTCCATAAAGTACTACGTACTAATAGATAGCGCTCCGTACATATGATTTCAAAAATTGTGCATATACCTCATGCATTTATCGTGCGTTATTTTCGCATGTTACATATTTCAATTCACTCCGACGCTATCTGGTAGGCTATTTATTACATCTGATAACCTTGAGCGCGCGCGGGACAAGTGATTATCAACATTTTTCCTATCAAAATTTGAAGATCGTCACTTTTTAATATTGCAATAATTGTTATAAGATTTATTATCCTTTTAATATGAATTATCGAATTATCTATGCATTATTGCTGTTCGGGTACTTATTGATGTTACTTCTTTCACAAAACATAACTTATAACCTCCATATTTTTTAATTTTACCGTTAAATGGAAAAGCCTTAATTCATAACATATCTGTTCTGCATTCGGAAGATCTGATGCATTAAGAAAAGATAAAAAGATTCTGATGTGACATTGTCTTTTTAAGGCCATTTAAGTTATTCGAGATGTAATCCTTACAGTTAAATATTACATTTTACAGACGTACCTATATAGATTTTATTTAAGTATTGCTGAATTAAGACACCTTCACTATATCTCTGGCATTCGTGAGCAGTTGATTGTAGTGTGAGGTAGGTCAGAACAGAATAAGTACTGTAAAAATAGCCGTTATCTATTACCTATACCTACAACGATAGTAATTATATAACATATCTTTATTTCGCGTACGAAATATTCAGCAATGTCAAATTACCGATGTGTGTCCATAGGTGTGGTTCATATTATCTAAAGGTAATTTTACTTTCTGAGTGCAATTTCTTTTGTATATTCAGTCAATTTACAAACGTACATGCAACACAAATTCGTACATTGAGCTATTTATGTTTATCTTCTTCTTGACCAACAAAAGGCCGGCTTTTAACAATTTGATGCAAAAAAAGATCTTCCGATTCGGATATTGTATTTCAGGTATTGTATAGGGCTTGGGTCTTAATTCTAAAATTTTGTTTTATGATGGACGGACTTAAGTATTTGCATTGAGGAGGAGAGGGCTTAAGCCTTAGCTACCCTTGGATCCAAGGCAATGATGGAGAGAAACAGTACATATAAAGGATTATAGCTAAAGTAAGTATTCCTATGTCGTCTACAACCATTGCATGCTTGTGTTGTCGACAAAATTATACTATTACTAAAAAAATCAAATCATACGTAAAATATTTTTATGTCTAATCCTTAATTATTTTATTGACATTTTAATTATCTCAGGTCTCTGTTGCATGATTCATAGTCTTATGTACATATTAAAATATTCTTCAGTATAACCTAATATTCTAACTGTAAATGGGCCAAATAAATGATCATTACAGAGATAAAAAAATCTTTTTACACAGGATTGTGGCAAGTATTTTTTTATATTATTATTTAAGCTTATATAGAAACCATCAATAAAGCTTGTATATTTTATAGCTATACCTTTTGTGTCCAATAATAATAATATTAATAATGAATCGTGTAGGCTTTATCCGCATCGCAACCTAACCGCTTCGTTTTAATTACACGCTTATTGATATTGCCTTTAACATATTGTGTAATACTTAGTATAAATGAATGAGAAATACTTGAATGATAGTTTTAAACATGATTTCTTGTTGAAGAGATTTAGAGAAAAAATATGATTTCAGATTATGTTTATAAAATTGTAAATAAAATCTTAATTAACTGAATCCTAAAGTAATGCTCTGACAAATATTTTAATTTGTTTTTCGTCTAGAGATAAATTACATTAATTTACAGTGAGATATCAATCTTATAATAAGTTAAGTAATCTTAAAGTGATTTTACACAAAAGTTCGGATATACATTAAATTGTTAAATTATTTGCTACGAAGCTACGATTTATAATATATAGGTACTACTGGTATAGCCTTTATTTTGGCCATATAAGTTGTGTTATTATACGATTTGAATCTACTCATAGACATTAAAATATCACAATGACTAAGGTCTAAACCCACAAGAGTGCGTACAAAATTTAAACCAAAAACATTGTGACGCATCAACGTTGTCGAATATAAATACATACATATGTTCGTCGCATTAACTTCCATTGAATTTCAGAAGATAGATATATCATTGTAAAATTAATAAAACTGGCCAGCTTTACAAAAGATGACTTAACGTTATTATATAGAAGCTTTTATTAAAAATATTTTATCACTTGTATACAGGTACAGGTATATATAGGTACAGGACAAATGCGTTAATAAAAATATTAAGTACACTTTTTATTAATTTCATACATAATACAGTATATGTTAAACTAACAAAAAATGTACATTGATACGTGCTATACCTGTGTGTTCATCTAATCTCTCTAATACTAAGGTTCGAAACTAATGCAAATAATGGCACTTACTAATCATAATTCAAATTGCAAATAACTCTACATAGGTACGATTACAACTGCAGATAAAATTTGCTGTTATTTCAGTTACCATAACAGGGTGTATATTTTATGGATTATAACCAATAAAATATTCGAATAATTAAATATGAATAACTAATTTATTAAGTATGCAATGCAATATTTGTACAACTTCAATGCATTTTGGAAAATTATGATAGTTTCATATCTATCTAAAACATTATTTACAAATTATTTAATTTCAATAGATTTTAACCATTCTTATATGAAGGTCATTTAACAGTGTTATCTGTTAAATAATTTTATATTCATAATAAGTTTACTTCACACTTTGGCTAACTACCTTTTATTTTATTTTATTTCATTATACAATCTAGATTGCTAATTAAGCGCGGTCATTGTTAAAAAAATGTCCGGAAGCATACTAGACTGACACGATAATCTAAATATTTAAGTATTTCTTACATTCATTTCTAAACTTCTGAATTAAAGTTCAATTAATCATTCCAAGACTACCAATCGTTATGTTAACAGTTTATTTTTCTTATTTCCCTCTCATCATTTAATTACCTCAATTATATGATTAATGATATAACTCAAAATTTCGATATTTTTTTATTAGAATTACCCAAAACGTAAAAACAGTTACTATTATTAAGCCTCCGCTATCTGTCCGTTGACCCGTAATTGGTAGATACATTCAATTTTAAGTACTAAACATAAAAATCGTTGAATTTTTACTTGTACGCGACCCTCTATGTATGATTTGAACTACATTTCACTTAATTTACATAACTTAGTAATAAATCAAGTAATAAGGGTTGCATAAAATTATCTTCAGGTAATTGCAAGTTGTTTGTGTTTTTAGTTCAACTTCTAAATATTATTGAGCAATTTGAGCATATTGTAATTGTCGTAGTACCTATGTAATAAAAATTGAGGCTCGATAAAATAATATTTAGGTAATAAAGAGCTATATCTAATACAAAACATGATGAATTAAAGAAACGGTAATAAAAAGCCACGTTTGAGAAAAATGTATAAAGTTTGAATTTTCTGCTTCACTAATGTTTTCAGATATAGGTACATTTATTTTCTAAGTAGACAATATCGAAAGATGTTTGAAACTTATAAATTATGTCAAGATGGGTATAAAATATGCGTGTCTTTCAACACAAAAAGATTCCAGTCCATTAATACCTTTTAATACATCTTCAATAATGTTACATTACCTTGAGAGTAGTTGAAATTTAAAAATATATATGTAACTGAAGATAAAGATATATATTGAAAGATATATTCATGTATTCATGAGTACTATATTTATCTCTATGTTGTTTAATTAACAAAGTGTTTATTGAACATCCCATTATATGTATATTTAATAAATATATATACATTAGGTAAGAACCTACATATATTGTTATATTATTTATAAAAGTAGCTTATGATTGATGGATATAAAGGTATCATTTTTTGATCGAAGACAAATACTAGAATAAATACCGAAAAGCAAAACCATAATAGGTACACGCACGGTGAAATATCGCATTCAATATATAACCACATAAACTATCTAAAATAAAATTAAAAACAAACTCATGCAATACGGAAAAAATAACTGTATCTTGAATGCAAAATCATTTTTAGTAAAAAAATATATATTGATTATAATTTAAGAAACGCATGTGTTCTACGAAAATTTTAAATATTATATTATTCCAGAGACATGAGTGTAGGTAAGTTATAATGTTCATATTATTTTTACTGCAACTTTAATTCACTTAAAATGTAAAAGGCGACTTACCTACACTAATTCAGTCAATAAAAACTATATTGGAAAACTTAAAAACAAGTTTTAAAAACGCGAGCGAGCATAAGAAAACAAAAGCAAAGAAAAATATTAAGGTGTTGCATCTACTCTACATGGAAAGTTGTGCGCTTAGGAAAATTTTAGATAATCGTAACAGTGCAGTAAAACAAAAGTTTGCAGGCTTTATTTAAACCGGAAGCATTATAAATCAGTTAGGTAGCTTACATGGTAACTTACATTTAATTGTACCCCGAATGAGCTTAAGTTCCCGCTGTTATGATAGAGTTTGTACACGCTTTACTTATGTAAATAGTCTCTGCAGTTTCTATATTATACATTATATTGCAAATATGTGGACCACGCTCAGATTTTATAGAATAAAATCTATAATATTAGCGCCAACCATTCATATACATGGCTCATAAATATAGGCAAACACTCCGCCCGGAAGCAATGTTTGCAGCGGGCTTTTCCTGACTCATGCGTGAATTTGAATTGGTGACATTCAATGACTTTTTGCGGACTGTAATCAGTTAACCTATACGCTTTGTTTGTAATAGATATCACTTACGCCTGTAAAAATTTACAATGATTGTCATCTAGAATATTGTGTGCACTTAAATTTAGAATTAGAATGAAAGAAAATGGACTTACTATTTTTACAGCGCGGGATTAAATTTTACACAAATGTATACAATACATACATAATTACGTACACTAAAATTTTTACAATTCAGATTCAAAATTAGGCCACATTTATTCAAAATTTAAGAATACACAAAATATTGATAATGACAATGTGCGTGTTTTTGTAAATAATTCACAGTTTGCTCATGTTCCTGGGACCTACCTATGTGATAACGTGGTCGTGTGGGGTGCGCGTACGGCTGAAGTACAAGGGTGCGCTGGGGCGCTCAGGATCAGTGGCTGACGGCGCACAAACACTCACATTCAAATATTTGTCTAACCTTGATGCGAATCGGCGCACTCCGGGTTCCATCCGACGACGGTCGTCGATACAGACGGGTCGAAGGGCTCGCTTCAGGTGTAACAGTGAAAGCGACACTGGTCGAGAGGATGCGAAACGTTTTGCGGCGCGGGCGTCGGGCCGGACGGCAGGCGCATCGGCGCGCCGCCACCGGCGGTGTGGTCGCGGGGCTGCGGCGCGGCGGCCGCGCTACATGTCACGGTGCGGCGAGCGCGCTCTTCGCGCCGTGGTCACCGACTCACAGTGGCGTCGCCGTCCTACTGTCTGCCCGACGGCCGGGACGGCGGCGCGCGTTGCACCGCCCCGCTGCACTCCGCCTGCCCCCCTGCCGCTGTGCCCCCTCGCTCGGCCCCCTCCTCATGCCGCGCTCCACCCGCCCCGCCCCGAAGAATTTTCCGCATCGGGCGGGAAAAATCGATTGTGCAGCGAGCCCCGAATAATTTCGGCAAGACGCACGGCGCCCTTGCGTCCTCCCTGACGGCGATGGCGGACGCAGCGGTCAAGCGCAGCGCGCGGCGCGCCGCGTGCGAGCCGCCGTTGCGATAGCCAACACAAGGTTCTCGGTACTTGGTACGCATCAACCACATTGTTTTTTTTACTAATAAACATCGTACTAGTATCACGTATGTATAAAACATGGTACAAATTGACACTACATGTTTCTTTCATCATGTATATTGTAAGCAAGCGAAATGCTAAAAACTTAGAAAAACGATTGACCCATAATTTATCCTCGTTACCAACCCATGGCTAATCCACTTCAGAGCACATGTCTTATCTTACAATGAGAATAGTATAATCGACAGCACTGACAAAGATTTCAGTAATACATCCACACATCTCTAAGAATATTTAAAAAAATGAAACTCCTGCACTATATTTTCCTTCATCGTTGAAACATGTGATAACTAATAACCTAACTTTCAAAAGGTACCTAACAATTTTGAGATATCAGTCGAGCTTGAAATTTGAACGAGTAGTCGAATTTATATCCCTAGTGTGACATAATTTAGTGTGGCCCTATAAATTAAATATTTTTTTATATAATACACAATGTGGTAATTTTCTTTCTACACTTCAGGCTCTGCAAATGGGTGGTCTAGTTGAAGATTGTACTAATGGTCCGATTCCTTTTTTTAACCGACTTCTTATATTCAGTATTTACAGTTTGTGAAATAAAAATGTTAACCAATGATGTACTGACCTATTTACAATCCTTGTCGAAAATCACTAAGATGAAATATTAAAAAATACACACATACACACATTTAGCAAACGACAAAGTATGTGCCACATAAAATTACCTTTGAAACGACGTGAAATATGACATTTTGCTCTAAATCAATTCATGTTATTAATGCAAGCAAATTGTCAATTCTGAGAATATTACATCAATGTCTAACAGTTGGTTGGTGTTGTGTTTCCTATTTATAGGTAAATGCACTCGTTAAAACTTGAATGGCATTATTCACACGTAACAAGTAAATGATTGTAATGCTAAGTTTACGACTGAATAGAAAATAAAAATTATGCTCTAAAATAAATTATATTTAATTTTTTATCATTAAAGATCCTTAAATAACTCAGATACTAGATTAGTTTTAATTTTACCACACTGCAATATTATTGCAATCATTGAATATTTGATCATGTGAGTGTGATTAGATTAGACAAGACATATTTTTGCTTTTAAGATATATTATGCCATGTGACATAATTTGAAGAAACATACGAAGAACATATTATTTTATAGTTGTTTTCTACATTCGGAATGGTTTTATAGTATTGTATGTAGAAATAATAAAAGCGTCATTATTACCCTAAACCAGTAAAGCTCTATAAAGCCATTCAGCCGCTGCCTAGGTTAATAGCAAGAAAGTGGTAGAGAGCATTTGAACGCACCATTGAATTTTGATTTTGTTCAAATGTTCATAGTATGTTAATTATCAGCCTGTACTTGTCCCATTTCTGTTTTCTTTTACAGTTACAATAATAATAAAAGTCTTATGTAGTGTTAGTATTAAAAAGCACCACTTTAGCAGGAATGGCGACTGAGATTAAAATCAAGAAGATGGGCAAGAGTATTTTCCTGTAGATTAAAACCCACTGCCGTCACCAACAAGCTTGTCAGGCGCGGTGATTATAGTAAGTCGGAAAGTCTTACCCTCCGGGTATCTCACACATTGCTGCTTCGTTTGGACAAGGGCGGTGAGCAAGGAAATTCGGCTCTCGAGGATACCCTTTTAGTCCGGGCAGTTCTCAGGTGGTGAAATCCCCCGGGATCCTTAACATTTATACATGATACTACAATATTATTTAAAATATTGTAATATAATTATAGGCAAATGCCGTCAATAGGGGAGGTCTATGTTCAGCACTCGATTTCAAATTGTTAGTAGATAGATGGTCGCCTCATTATATGCAAGATCACAAGCGAAATTACAAAGACTTGTCGGCAAGATTTAAGTCGTAGTACCGTATCAAATCTCGGTCCAACGATGCTCTAATCTATCTATCAGCATTTGATTGTTCTCTGCTGAATACAGGCTTCCCCTAACTTGCGCCACCCAGTCCGGTCCTGAGCCGTCTGAATACAACGGTTTCCTGCCGTCTTCTTCAGGTCATCAGCCCACCAAGTCAGGCGGCGACCTGTACTCCTTTTGCCCAGACGTGGTCTCTATTCGAGAAATCTACCCCATCGGTTGTCTGTCCTACGAACGATGAGGCCTGCTCATTGCTACATCAATTTGCTAATTCTGTGAGCTATATTAGTAATTTACGTTCTAGTACGGATCTTCATCTTTTACACGTCTATAGATAGCTAGTATTTTTAATAAAAAATTTAAGTAGTAAAATCAAAGTATTTTAAATTTTATTTAATATTAAAATGTTATCATTACTTAAATTTGCATTACTAATACTAAATACATTAAACTAAGTATATTCTTTATTTTTGCAATGTGTATACAGGTAAGAAAATATTCCTGTCTCCGGCTCCATATGCCAAACCGAAAAATAAATTTTGTAAGCCCCCCTTAATACTTATAAAATATGTATTAAAAAGGGAAACTTAAAGTAAACAGTTGATAAAGTATAACTAGAGTAACGTTTATATTCACACTTTTTTGTATAATGGAAGTAACTACCGAATTTGCAATCCACCTGTGAGTAAGTGGCAACTGCTGTTCTTCCTGGGGTTGCCTAGATACTTTGTTACTCCTTTTAAAAGTTGGTATGGGTCGAAAATTCTTTACCACACCATTCAATCCTGAACACTGCAATCCTGCATCACTTTCAACTGTTTTTTTCATGTTCCTGTAAATAATATGTCTTTGTAACTGTGCTTTACTTATATCGAAATATAGTGTTCTTTCTTTCTTTCTTTCTAATACTTTCCCAAATGATAATTATGTTAAAGCAAATTATTTTTTGTTTTGTTTCTCTTGTGCATAAAACCTATTTGGTTTTCTAGTTAAAATAATGTTCATAGATATTGAAGTCTTAATTAATGTCTTGTATACCTAACTGGTGCATTTTAATGGAAAAAAGTATATTTTTGACATCTGGCCTCACCAGACGTCAAAAATATACATACTTTAATAGGTAGGTATAGAATAAATGACTATACAAATCTATTATATATTATAGTATTTTCACATCTTATATATCTATAAATTCATTTTTATCGTAAAAAGATATTTAAACGTACGTTTGTTTAATTTTGTCAAAAATTAACCAGAGTTTCTAACTCAAAAGAAGAGAATTAGGATTGTTCGTATGCAGTCTGCCGTATTACTAAACTTAAAAATACAGTATAAGAAAAAAATCATTGGTAAG
Source organism: Urbanus proteus proteus (assembly GCA_018251915.1). Lineage (NCBI taxonomy): Eukaryota > Metazoa > Arthropoda > Insecta > Lepidoptera > Hesperiidae > Urbanus > Urbanus proteus. The sequence goes on from DWPV01000035.1 coordinate 10,192, forward strand.
CATAATTTTAAATAAAATTAAGGAAAACTTCTTGCACTATTGTAATAATGGCGTTGGCGAAACCCATAAAAAATATAGAAAAACATATTACTGAAGATATTAAAGTCATGTTCAGGTGTAATTAAATACCTAGATATCGTTAAATATAGAAGACTAGTTATAAATTTTGTGTAGGTACTATCAATGCCAAAAGTGTCTATCGCTCAATGCATTTTAAATTAGTTTATTTGCTCGATATCTAAACAGGAAAATGATTAAAGTATTTTATCTTTTTTTATTTTCTTTTAAAAACTGACTGTGACAGTCCTATACGAGTATACTATTATTTTTACTATGAAGAAAAAATAAATATGATATGGAATTCGGACTAAATATCGTTTACGGGTACACCACCTCTTTCATTATATACAAATACATAACTGTACATAGGTACCAAAAATAAATAATACAATCATTATGCACGCAGGTAGGCATGAATAAAATTATACATAGATATTATACATGTTAACGAAACAAGATTAACACGAATCAAAATATATAACAGTCGAAGATATCCCGTAAAACGTGCCGAGTTTCCAATCGGTGGGTGGCATGACGAAGGCATGCACCTTCCGAACCCTACATCGGCGTAGTCCGCGCAGTCAGCGGGTTCGGTTCCAAGAACTGCCGAGACGTGAGACTTACCACAAACGCCGGCTTTATTTACTGTTAGCATAGCTTATGCAATTTATTCGGACTATCAAATTTGCTTGTTTCTTCTATTTGTTTTAGCGCTACCTACTCAGAATACGCTATAAGCGGTACAAATGTTAAATATGCAACTATTAATGCAAGACTTATTTTATGAATCGTATAAGTTTGTTATCTGTAGGTAATACTTGATTATAGTGTATTCATACTCCATTATTATTTAAAATATATTATTAAACTTCATAGTAACAGTATAAAATACGTAAGTTATCTACTTTGGACGCGGCTGTACAGGCTTATGCGTTCAAAACCATTGACCTTTTTATTATAAAAGTGTTTTATATTAAAATTCGTCAAACTAAAATGCATACTAACTACATTGATACGAATGTATCGATGACTATTCACGAAATGGTTAGATATTTAGAACAAAACGTTTCAAAAATAACCTGAATACAAATGATCGGAAATAGGTAGAAAGCTAAACTTTTTATAAACTGAGATCCAAAATTAAGCCATCATTTCAGTTCTTCCACTCTAGGACAAAATAGGTTAAAGTAACAATGATAATAAAAATGTATTTTTGTATGTAATTATCATTGATATTAAAGTTTAAAATGTTGAAATAAAATTGCGTCATATTTTTAAATGCGGTAGAGCTCTTCACAATTTGAGTGCGGTGGCAAATGCCACATATAGATATTTCTGTCTGACAGTATTAATTGCACTGCTGTGTTTTCAAAGTACCGGTGTAACACCCAAAAGATGCTGGGTTTGATCCTCGGCCGGGCAGACATTAAAGTGATAAATGTAGATTTTCACTATGAGCCAGTATGTGTGTGTTCATATTTATATGCATCCGTGACACACAACACAACACACAAGTAATCTTAGTGAGAATATAAGTATAGAAAGCGTCTTTTATGTAGGTATAACCTTGACTGATAGGCGAATTTTATTTCATATTAGATTAGATCTTACATTGTGAGATAACAATATCGCACGTATTAAACTGCAAAAGTCAGTAAACGAGGGATTTTACATAGGTACAATAAAGAAGTAGCAAGCGAGACATAGTTCACCTGATGGTAAGTGACTCTCAGGCTTAGAGTCGTACCTCCGGGTGACCACAAATGCTTTGCAACCCCTGAGAGCTAAAATGGAACACCTCGGATAACTATCTCTCCCTTACCACACCCTTCAAACCAGAACACAGCAGCACAGGGTGTTAGTAATAATACTATATATTAGTATAAAGTTTTATACACACTATAGCTTAGGTTTATGCACCACAAAAAATACTTTCAATCTGCCAAATTGACTGCACTATACGAACGCGAATAGTTATAGTTTTAAAACTTGTTTTCTAGACATCATTGAATACACTAGCTAGGTATTAATATTAATCTATCAAAAAAGTCGTAAGACAGGCGTCTAGACCAAATTAGTAAGAGGCAAACTAGATAGCACTAAAATTTCACAGTGTATTAGCAACACATCTATATGCGATATACATAGATAGGTTCTTTGAGTGCCTATCTAGGAAGACTGACGTACATTAATTTCGGAATAATTTAGTGTTTTCGTTAATGGATTTTTTAATATTATGCATTTAAGTCCTTTATGTGTCTAACGTTTATAAATATGTTTTAATTTTACTAAAGTGTAATTAAGTAAATACATTTAATGAAACAAATGATTAATGATTCTGATGAAATGCATATATTTTGTCGAAAAGCGCGGTAATAATTATTTTCATTTCCAGTAACGAGACTATTTAATTATCAACTTGTCTGTAGTGATATTCGTTTGTAGAAAAACGTTTTATATTTACTTCATTGTTAAAAGGAAGGTGTCTTACCTACCTTAATGTCTTGTAGATTTTTTTATAATAAATCATAACAATAAGACGCGCTGGCTGATAAGAAGTCGTTAGTGTGGAGACGCTAGCTTTGAAGGAGAGTATATTTAAAAAAATGCAATAATTTGCTGAATCTTCCAATAGTAATTTTTGAATAAGATGACTTTTATTAGAAATAAATCTTGTATACCAATCCGTAAAGTTCTTTATAGAGATTGAAGTCCAAAGAGGCAGCTTAACAATGTCCAAAACACTTGACTTTAAGAAGCTTGTGGCTGTTATTATGACAGACTTGTGTCGTCATTATTCATTTTAAGATATTGCACAATGATTTACTATACAATATAACTTAATCTGCAATCTGCAACAAATTATATGTATAATATTAAATATAAAGATCTCAGTAATACCAATTTTAAAACAGAGAATATAGACAACATTTTTTTGTCTAGTAAAGCAACGTAATAGCAAGGTGAAATAAACATATGTTTTAAAACAAGTGTTATTATAAAATGTATTTACAGTTAAATTATAAAATATAATTCAAAATATGTAATACAGCTAGATATACACTATAATTAAGCCTGTAAAAAATAAAAGAGAAAATGTCAATACTATTCATTTTATACGATAGGCGGAGGTAGAGACGCGGAATTCAGAAATAGACGCCACAGTTCAAACGCTGCATCGCCCGACAACGTTACGGAATCATTTTTTGTGGACTGTCTACTTCTTAGCGTGTTAGGCACCGTTTTTTCTGCAGCTAGTCGCTTCGTGACCTCGGCTGACATTAAAAATGGTTATGCCTCGTGCATTTATACTCCTTTTTTTGTTGAAACTTGTTAGGTACAAAAGATATCTCAAAATCAGGCATATCAATAAGTAAGTTGTGTTTGCTCTAATTTGATTTCGGTCCCCGGTAAACTACTATGAATTACGAGAGTCAAGTCTGGTAGCCTATACAAAATACTAAATGGTAAGTTTAAATTGTGCTACAAAAAAAATGCAGCGATCTATTCAAAGTAAAATTTTATGAGTATACAAAATATGTCATCACATATCACTAAAACTGTTGGAAAAACAAAGAAAAGTGTATGCAATATTAAAAACTTTTTTAAAGAATCAAAACTTAAATATGCTTCTATGCTATTACCTAAATCACATAATTATCTTGCTAAAAGGCACGGGGCAATAATGTCAAAAGTTTGAAAATCGCGGAATTCTTTTTATTCAATTTCATACAAAAGGTCAAGCACGGAACAAAATATAAAATCAATGCAAGTCAATTTGAGATTGAGTCTTAATTAAAAAGCAAATTGGCTGACAGGTCACCTTTAGGCGAGTAGTTAGAGTCGGCACAGGACGCTTGCTACTCCAGGGCATTTATAAATGCTTTACCAACATTAAAAAACTTAATATTGTTTTCTGTTGGACGCGAAAAACAAGAAACTGAACATTAACTTGTGAGCCGGTGAAATAAAACTTCATTAGTAAATGACGGTACGGCAACAGAAAATGAGTGACGTGATAATTTTGAACATCATCGCTCTCGCCATATGGAGACAGTGTAAGAAAAACAATAGTGGCATTTATTTTTAAACATCCCATTAAAAACAGTTTCTTTTAATATATCTTTTAACACAAAATCATTTCGCCATCAAATTGAAAGCGTGCCTTTAGCTTTTTTTTATATTGTTGAACTAACGATAAGGCAGACACGGGTTACCTGATGGAAAGTAGTCAGTCCTAAAGTACAATAATTCTAGATCTAACACCGGAAAGCAATAACTCTTTGCAGGGTTACTGATTATACGAATTACGTGTCTTGAACGAATTAAGGAAGGCTAACCGGTTTTAGTGAGGCATTTGTCCAAAAATGATGATTCTAGTGTAGGTACCAGTCAATATTCTAGTCTGTTCACCAGCTTACTTTTCAAGGGTCTGCCATTTTATTCATATGACACACTAGACAAAATATAAACCTAGTACAAATATTATTGTGAATGTTGAAGTTCCCTGATTGGGAAGTCAAATCTTAACTCCTAGTCTATCACAGCTGCCCAATCAGTACATACCTACAGTAAAAAAAATAAGAATCAGTACATGCGCATAAATCGTGACTCGTGAGAACCTTAAATTTTAGAAGTATCATCTCTATTACAAAATACTTGAACTTTATAAACCTAAATAGAAAGAACATCCGCGTTATAATTGAAACACAAGTCACTGCCTGAAAAAAATATTTTTTTAATAATAACTAACACATATATATCACACATACATATACACATAGCATAGTTAGCAATCATTTTCTAAACTAGGTAGAGCACTTGCGCGACCCAGACAAAAATAACAAGGCATTTTATCAACCGATTGATGAATATGCTCAGATTTAAAATTGTTTAGGCACAATTAAAAACCAATTAAAAAAGGATCTTTTTATAAATGTCAAGTACCTAGATGTTAATTATATTGCAAACATTAGAACGCTTTATAAGTGAATTCACATTACAGTGGTAGTCAAACTCACGCCTTGTAATTTAACATCTAACTCTTGCGGTGTAGTAGAAAAAGCCTCGGCTCAACATGATTGTTATTTAATAGATCATTAAAAAATTTAAAGTCAACGACACTTTGAGGAAAACTTTCAAAAATTCGACCGTAAAAAACCGTAAAATGTACGTGACGAATGTAATGATTTCGATAGTGCTTTGAAATACTTCACGTTAGGATTTACATAACGGTTATACAAAATGTAAGGTTACATTGATTTGTAAACAAGAAGAGGAGAATTAAAAAATATTTAGGATATATATCAGTGAGACATGTCTAATAGACACAAGGCCAGACTAACTTCAGCGGTCAGCGACCTCCGTACCGACGTCTGTTAGACAACGTAAAAAAAGGATTTGATTTGAAAGCCTCAGTTGTGAACAATAGGTCTGTCGGGTGTATTTAGATTGAAAGTTTCGTCTATTTTTAATTGCAAAAGTAAAAATCACTCAACGCTATTGATTAAGACGCAGGTTAGTGAAGCAAATCAGCGAACCGTTCGTTTACCTTTTTCATATCAAGGCATTTCCGAGGTCAAGCACCACACAATTAGCGGAAAAGTAAAAATAGTTAAAAAGGAAAAATAGAATTGCCTTACTGCCCCTTTGATCTTCGCATTGTTTTTTATTACTGCTCCCGTAATTTGCTGTGTCAAATATCAATAATATTGAAAACTCCGTCTAATGTTTTTATGTAGACATTAGAATAAACTTCGTAGAAATTAAAAAAACTAAACAGCGAGGCTAATGCACTCTGTTTTTCTATTTTTTATTGCCGCACACAAGCACTAAATTCTCACCCAACAAAAAAATCCTAAACGTAGCTAATCTAGATAAAAAAGTATCATCTGAATTTATTATAAATAATACGATTGTTAATTTATAACCTTAATGCATTAGATAGGACCGGCTAGCCACGCCGATGCGTTCATAGACCCACTCGATATTTTAGGAAGCCTTAACCTGTGAATGTATTTAAGTAGGTTGCCAGACGCATTAGTGTGAATTCTGAAAACCGACTAAACAACTTTATATAACTGATGGCTTCTTTTGTTATATAATTTTCAAACTGCACGGCCACATCCGCGTGTAATTCACATTAAGTATGCGTCTAGTAGACGCATATAAATAACAATATTAAAGTTAATTTATATTACACCAAAATGAAGGCGGGCCACAAAAATGTAATAAATTCGGAATATCTCTAAAAAAATATCTATAACATTTTAGACGACCTGCGCACCTAAGTGATCTTGCAAACAAGGTTCAAAATTAAAAATTCTATGCAATTTAGAGAATGCCTGATGTTTTAGTGCTCCGAAACTAGAATTTATAAAAGAAGTCAATGTGCTTTTGACGAATAAATCAATATGAACGCTAGCAACCTATGTTTTTAGTATAAATTAAAATAAAGAAAATTAGTTTTAAAGTTTTGAAAAAAGACGTATTTTTAAATAACAAAGATTTCCACAGGCCTGGGCTATTTATACACCTATACATACTATCTCCCTCAAGTAGTGTATAACTTATTGTTATTACAATAGAGCTTAGAGCGTTGTTGTGCACCATGTCACAAATCCGTTTAATAAGAGTTGTTAACCCGAGCATACAGTTTATAGATATATTTTGCTTGTAATTCTAATTGTAGCAAATCACCGTGCTATCAAATTGAAGGTGGTAGAGTTCTTGTGATTTGGATCAGGCGGTACCACCGCCACACCTATTTCTACCTTATAACGGCCGGTTAAGCGCTACTGTTTTACAATTTGAAGAGTATGCTAAGGGATTCGATTCGATTTCGAGGCATTCTAACTTAATATCAGGGGATAGCAATACATTTGTGGCCATCCTCAAGTATCTGGGGTTGATTACAAATGCCTTCGGGCAGCAGTGACCATCAGGTACACTGAATGCTCGTTTGCTACTCCCTAAAAACTTGATTGTAAGAGGCCACTACCGCCCATTGACATCATTAACCAACACCATAGGGAACTGGGGATCTGTACACAGTTCTAAATCGACTCGAATGGTACTTATAAATCTGAATATAACAGGACTCCAACTTCATAACATAAACGTACAAAATGTATAAAAGTAGACATACAAAATCCCGAAAAATATTAAAATTTATCGTGTTGATGTTAGTAAGAGCAACGATAGCCTAATGGTTGAAACTTGGCATGTCAATCGGAGGGTCCGAGGTTCACATCCTGTTATTTATTTATCTCGTATTAGAGGTTAATTATCACTTGCTTTAACGATGAAGTAAACATGGTGAGAAAACCTGCACACCTGACAGTTCCTAAAAGTTCTCAAAGGTCACCAATTCGCACATGGCCAGCGTGGTGAAAGCCTAAATCTCTCTAAACTATGAGAGGAGACCCACGCTCAGCACTGGGACATTAATGGGTTGCCGATAACGACGACATTCGTCTGATTAGTACACTATGAAAGATTTTTATTAGCGCTTTTATCCCTTTTTTGTGGACGAGAGGAAACCTTCATCAGGTACAACGGTGTCTTCGGAGTTTCTTGCGCCGCCTCTTCTCCATAACGAATAAACCTTCCGAGGCGGTGGTAGAGTTTTGACGTTCAAAAAGTGTTCAATATGAATCAACTTTGAATAAATGAGATTTGAATTTGAATTTGAATTTGAATTCGGACTATTGGGAGAGGCACCGGGTTGTGCGAGATTTTTACCGCACTAAAATCTTTCGGTGGCCTTCTTCAACGTAGAGGACTCCATGGTGTCTGACGGAACGCAACCGGAGTCCTCTGAGCGCGTTGCTTCGGTTGAGCACTACTCGAAAGAGCAATTAGGCTATTCCAGACTTTCAATTGCTAACGACAATATGTTACACATACCATTATCATTATCGGATTCGCTGGCAGGGCGAATTGAGCTCCCATTCTTATCACATGCAACCTGCTACTCCCCTAACTGCTGTTACTAAAACAAGTCATACAAAAAATAACAATAAAATATAACACAGTTTACATATACGTGTATGTTGACTTCAAAACTATGTACTAAGCCACCACTAAAATTTATTTTTTGACTTTGTAATTCCACTAATGGCTGAGAATACGGTAGTAATTTTTCTCTAAACATATTTTTCATAGTTATTAGTGATGACATAATAAAATTATAATTTTCATATTTATAATTTTTGCAAACTTAAACACCAAAATCTAAACTTAAACCTTTTTGTATTATGAGCCTTTATAAGCGCTGTAAAAACGAAATCTAAGATATTAAAATCAAATAGCTTTTCGCAATCGCAAAAACTCTTACACAGCTAAATGAAAAAAGAAATTCCTTATAACCGCGCATTTATTACAAGAAATCGTGTTTTTCAGGAACAGTATTTTTCCGATTTTCATGAAATGGGATCCTCTATGAAACTAGCCGCATACGTTTATATCACCTCAATCAGTGGAGAAAATCGTTTAATAATTAATATATAGTCGTTTAATAAATAATAATAATAATTCATATACTAGAGTAGACTGAGTCCTCTGAGTTTGAGGCTTACATAACAAGATATCTTTGAAAAAATAGTTGGCAAGCACTCACACAATCCCGCGTGATAGGATAATCCGTTACACTAAGTAAATTTAATTGTGCTTATTGTATTAATAAAAATATTTTTAATTAAAGATAAATGAATGTTTGTGTAAAGGAGATAAAGAGAAAGTTGTTATTATTATTACGCTTATCAGTAAATTTATATAAGCCGTCGGAATAAATTTTATTGCCTCGAAAATAGCAACTGAAGTTGATAAGACATTGTTGATAGTACTTACCTGTTCTTTTTTATAAACATATTAACAACATAGTTTATCATCTATGTTTTATAAGATTTAAGTAGCAAACGAGCTTGCAATATACCCTGTGGTGAGTGATCACAGCCATCTATAAAAAATAGTAACACAGGTTGTTTTAGGTATGTATATATTGTAGGTTGATTTAGACATTTGCCGCCAGTATAATTTGGAAATTTATCCGCCTCTACCTATTTCTGCAATTCAATACTTCAGTTTTAGGCCACACACACGACCGCGAAATCAAAATTTCACAATTTGCTGCTACTCCTGAAGTTAGCGAAAAATTTATGTTCGCTAACGTCAAGTCAAATAAATAAAAATAAATTTGCCGCCTCTTGAATCTGCCGCCCTAGGCTTTATCCAGCGCAGCCCCTAGGTAATCCGCTACTGCATTAACCTATTGCAAAACTAATGGATTTTCCTAAAGCTAAAGACGCGTTACCACTTCTGAGGACTACGATCATAGAGATACTATACTAGAGTAGAGGAGCCATAAGCAGGCCTGGAGTATCCGACAAATAATAAAAAAAGGGAAAATAACAAACCTATACTTATCTTTGCTTAATCACTTTATTAGATTAGGTTGCCTCATTTGCTTTCTCTTTCTTTTCGATGGATGTGTTTTAGGCTAGTTTATTTACTTTAGTATGATATATCTATGACTACGATAGTCGCACCATATGTAAGTCAGACGAAGTGGAAATAAAATATGTTAATAACTTTCTGTATATATTATGTTAATTTTGGATTATAAAATCAAGTGATCACCATTACACTTAAATATCTATCCAATTATTTATTGGGCAGCAGTGTCATCTTAGTTCTAAATGGGTGAAGACTCATTTGCCTTTCTTCGATTATATATTTTAGGCTTAGGCTAGGGAAGGGCTCCTCCCCTTCTCTAGGTTTATAGTGTTACGTGACAAAAAAATCTTTATAATTAAATACATAGTTATCCAATTCCAACACATTTAGTTTATCTGAAATAATGATAGCTTTGCAGCCTCTGAATTCTTCTCGGAAATCCGAATAAATAAATGAGTTATCGGGATTGTTGATCCAGCATATCTGAAAAAACCGTCCTGGTTTGGACTTCGCATAGTGTACGTAAATAAATTATAGGATATCGTAGCAAATTGTCACAATAACTTATTTCACCATAACGTGTGTGTGTGTAAGTTTTACAAATGAACATTCAAATGGATATAATTTCATCAATGGATGCGTTTAACGAAATGTAATTAAAACCTAACGTACGATGACATTCCACGAACTTATTTATTACAAGCCATGTTTACACTTACCTACAATATCATTGATAATGATACTAATTTACAATAATGTTTTTACTTGACCAAGCGAGAAAGAGAGTAACTAATAATTATAAGAGAGTACCTACCTACTACCTATTTTTACATATTTTATGCGGTTACCATACCGGTCTGACGCGCAGTGGGTCCCAGGTTCGATTCCCGGCTAGACAGATATTTGAATGATGAGCTTAGATTTCTGTTCTGGGGCTGGGTGTTTGTGTATTCGTCTTTGTGTGTCCATGGCACCCACGACACAGGAGAAAATCCTACTGTGGGACTATGTGTATAGAAAGCGTCTTTTTTTGATCGCAACAATATGGTTATCGAATAAAAATACTAGGTAAATGCAACATTCATCACACTTTTACTTTATTACTATTGTGATTAACTAATACTCTAAAATATAGTTTATTAACTAAAAGAGAAAAATAAGTAAAAAAATACTATAATAATGACATTAATATATCCACAAAGAAATAAAATGTGATAAGGTGATACAGACGGAGACAAACAACATTTATAGAAAAACTACCAAAACTACTTTTGTCGCCGCGTCCGTCTAAAAAGACAATATTGTATAGGAACGTGCTGCAGCTCTTTTTATGCTGCTTGTTATTTAGCTTTTAGTGAAGAGCTTTTACATTAATACACAAATACACTTGCCACTAAGAAGTAAAAAAACATAAAGATTTACATTCGCTAAATTGTATAACATGACATTACTTAAATAAGAAATATCCATTTGATAGTTTAGGTTCTGATCTAAGGTTGGCTATAAACGTTTTTTTATGTGATCGAAGTAGCAAACGAGCATGCAGTCCACCTGATGGTAAATGGCAACTGCCGCCCATGGACATCTGTAATCAAACCCACATAAGATCAAGGTCCTACTTGAGGTTGACCACAGATGCGTTACTACCTCCCATAGTATATCTCCCTAACCACACCCTTCAGACCAGAATAGTCCATCAGTGCTTAACACTGCTTCTATAAGGCAGAAATAGGTTTGGCGGTGGCGCCGCTGGAGTTCTACCACCTTCAAAGCAGGTTCCTCATATGAATTTATTATATAATCCTTATCATCCCTGTAACCGGAACACAACCGAAGTAACACTGAGTTGTTAAGCAGAAAATGGTACAGCGGTGGTTCTACCACCACAAGTGCTAAAAACACAGTATAATTTTGTACGATTTTTCTGTACTGTGTTATTGAAGATAATACTAAATTATTTAAAAAACTTTTACGGACCTAATATTTACTGGCTTAAAGAAAACATTTGCCTGAAGCGATGGCTAGATAGAAGCATGAAATTTTGCAAACTAATTACATAATTATATACCGAAGAGATCTTAATGGGACACAAAAACTTAAGGTCATTATAGAAATAGAGGCATTAGCTAATTACACACAGGTGTGTAATTACAGTCAACAAAAATATTTTATTAATACGTGTTTATATATTTTTAATGAAATTGATTTAGCAAAATAACATTAACACCTGATTATGAGTAGTCACTGCTACTCACAAATCTATGCCTAATTCATACCTATTTAAGCCTAGTCCGAACATGAGTCCCAGCAGTGATAGCTTATCGGTCTTTGATAGAAGATTTTTTAACGCCAATTCGCGTTTTGCCAACTTGACATATTTTGACCTAAACCCCACTGTTCTTTAAAAAACAGACTCGCGTCATTCAGTGGGACAGAAAAAAAAATGACGACTTAAGGTTGACTATCAGAGCGTTGGTATCGATATGGACTAAGTTGGAATTTCGCCATGGCTCACTACCACCTTTAAGCTAAACGCCCGACAGTGATGTTATTTGGCAAATATAACAGCTTTGAGAGGTAGTGGTGCCATCAAAATCAAGTTTACAAAAGGGGACCGTTTTCATTATCACTAATTAATATTTCGTTGATAGGTCAATTGGAACACTCGAAGGGAAGAATTTTGTTTAGGGTAAAAGTGATAAATTGGGAATCGTTTTTACATTTGTATTTTTATTGCTTATTTTTTTAATATCGAATTATCAACCCGCACAGAAACCCACTTCATAGTAAGTACTCATTGCCGACCATGGAAATCTACGTGATTTCATAGATGTGTTGCGATTGCTACCCGTGAGGATTAGTCGAAATTTGACGTTTTTTTCGTAAACAGTCTCCTTTACGACACCCTTCACACTAGAACACAGCAGTCAACACTGCAGTTATTAAGCAGGAATAGGTGTGAGGGTTATGCCGCCTGAGTGGAACTGCAAGGGTTCTATCACCACATAAACATTAAATATCATTAAAGTTTTATTAACAAACAGGATAGTATGTAAGCCTTCAGTATTACATTAGTGCACCCTGTACTAGCAGATCACCTTATGAACACAAAAATATAGTATAGGTACGTATTTGATACCTTCCCCATAATTACTATCATTTAATTTTTGAACTAGATGGCGTTTTTTACAAAGCATATACATTTTAGAATCACGCGCAAATCAATTTCCTACCAACTTGTTTACCCGCGGTGCGTCACTTCTGTTACCCGCCAGTACACTCTGATCTCTTGCCTGAAACGCCCAAAAGAATATGGCTTCAAAAATCCATTGTATAAACGCAATTGTCCCATTTTCAAAGTTAACAGCTTCACTTATAGCGCAAAATGACTATTCGCGTACGATTTCGAAATTAAGTGTTTATTATGTTTAAAATGGCGCTCATGAATCGTGTGACGTCAGAAGCGAAAAAGCGGGAAACAAAATGCAAAGCTGTGAACATGTGAGCCGCTCGTATGGAAAACGAAAGTCTTTCGTCGCGAGTTTCATTCAGACGAAGTTGGCGGCTGCAGTGTACCAAGTTACATTCTATATAGTTATTTGAACGAGGCAATCACTCACGTTTAATTCTCATGAGTACTCACGACTTTTCAGCTTTGCCGTGACCACAAACTCTTTACTCAAATATTGAGGGAAAAAATGGTAAAAGTCTGCATCAAACATTCACGCTTAATCGTGATTTGGATTTGATATTATGTAATTTAAATTGTTTCTGCCTATTTTATCTATTTAATTTCAATTTTGTAAAGAATGGCTTTAATAATAAAACCAATACCTAGAGCTCGTTTAAATAAATTACAGTTATGAAATATTCATTGTGCCGATTTAAATAAACTATTTGAATGTTACAATGTACCTACTACCTACAGATTAAATAATTTCTCTTTTGTAAATGTTATAACTAACGTATTATAGACTCAAGTAGGTACTACCTAAATAATATTTATTAAAATGCGTATAATATAAAATAATATAAAATGTGTATTCATATTGTTTGATAGTAGAAAAAACTGAAACATAAAGTCTTTCATATTATTTGGCACGAGCTTCCAACAACAACAAATTATTTGGAACAAGCTTTCAACTCATTATTTGTGATATTTTACGCGATATTTTTATAAAATAGTAGCAACAATCGAAAGCGATAAACCCCTTTAAGGCTCGACACCGGAAAGACTTCACCATCACTCGTTATTCTGCCTCATGAAGCGCTGCTGTGTTTTGGTTTGAAAGGTATGGTAGGTACAAAAGTACAGGCATTTCAACTTAGTCCTCAGAGGAAGCAATGCATCTGTAACTAACCTAAATAAAACACTGAACTAATTTAGGGTTGATCATAGATGTAGGCGGAATTACGGACTTACCATCAGGTGGATTGCATGCTCTTTTGTTGTCTTTTTTTGTAGCTTTGTCTTAAAACATTTTATTAAATCTTAGCGAAGTCTGAAATTACAATATAAAACTATTTCTATAGCTCTATCTGTGCGGTTATTTTGGAAAGCGTCCTTGAAGAAACTTTAACAAACTTTGAAAACATCTACAGTTCCTGCGTAAAACCGTTAAAGAGGGTAAACTGGAACGGAACCGCGTAGATATTACATAGATCAATTTTAGAAGAGTTTTTGTTCTTTTTAATAATATCCAAATTCACAGATACCTTCATTCCTTTATACTATTTTACTTGCTCTGGTTACTTAATAAAATAAGTAAACTGTAATAGATAAAAATATTAAGAACCTAATTGTTACATTTTATCGCAAACTCCATTTTTTGTTAATATTAAAAAATATATACACATACCAAAACTATAATTGTAATGACATGTAAATAGTTGTAGTGACATTAGCTTCCTGGATATCATGTACAGGTAGTGGGTGCTAAAAATAAGATTATATCTTAACTCTTCGCTACCCACTGCTGAGTTTACGTCTCATACAAAGCACTTGCGGCAAATTTCGATTTCGGGCATTAATTTTCCGAGCTTTACCCGATACTTTAGTTATAAATATAAAATTAAGTTTCCCAAAAATATTTCACCCGATACATTGTATATTATTCCCGATTTCAAATACAAAACATCCAGATATGTACAAGTATAATGTATCTCATTACATTGTAGCCGTCACGAACTCTTACAACGCTAATCATCAAGGAATTAAGTTAATTTAATTTGTAGTGAAGTATTTGCGCAACGGTGAGCACTATGAACTTGTCCAACTCCAGATTGTTAATAAATCTAGTTAGGGACTAAACCGCATTACTCATTAAGTAAAATCACCCTAACGTCTTAAATCCTAAGTACAAAAGTAAGACTGTTCTTATTATATTTTATTGTAGGACATAATATCATATTATGAAGAATGATTAGGGATTTAATTTCGTATACCCTTTGTATTTCTTGTGATTTTTTTACTTAATAAACTTTGTAGTATTCAATATAAAAAAACAGTATTTTGGATATGTGAAAATCATATTAAATGACAGTCATTTTGAAAGTCACCTGGCAGATTTTTACAGAATTTATTTTGAAGAATTCGTAGGAATTGCTTACACTGGCATCCCACGCCTGCTTCATCAGCAAACATCATGCATGCAGAGAGCCAAATTCTCTACCAATTACGTTAAAAACATTGGAATGACAAGTAAAGTTTTTGTAATTAGGAGGAACTAAGAAGTGGAATATCTTACAACTCTTTTTCCTGACAATGATCAGGACTTTGATCTTCTGAAGCTTTTTTAGTCAAGCGAGGATCTTCAGAGATCGCAACATCGCTTTCATGAGGTATGATTGAGGTCTAAAATTTGCTTAAGTCCCTTGCTATCACTACTTCAATTAATCTAGTGCTTCATTCTTGTTTCCAATATTTAATCTTGGTCTAGAAAATGTTATTAATTACAAGATTAAGTTACAGGTTACATACAGTAGGTATCAAGAATGCATATTACAAATTTTATTTTTAAACTAGGTGATTCCCACGGTTTCACCCGCGTTAAAGAAGTAAAAAGCTATACATATTTAAAGGTAAGTGATACTCGGCTTTTCCACGATGGCGGCCGCATGCGCGTAACGTGTGAATAATGTTTTCTTTATAAATTAAATTGGTCTAAGTTACACCTTGGATGTTGAGCTATCTTTCAGTGGAACTTCCGTCGAAATCGGTCCAGCCGTTTAGAAAATTACCTCGAACAGATAGACAGACAAAAAAATCTAATTGCATTTTTGGTATAGCTATCGTGTATACTTTCATATGCATTTAGTAAAAAAATGTTATTTTGATTTAACAAATAGACCCATCATTTATACATGTCCATTAGATGCTGTTGCGTAAGAGGAAAATGCTGCTCATCTTCTGGATCTGGTTCGCTTAGTCATCTCCTAGGATATCCACGAGTAGAGGCAGTGGTGATATTTAAGGTCGACTCCACATGACACGAATTTGGCAGAAATATACCACCTGAAAGACAATAATTTATCTTAAAATCAAGTTAATCTATACCAAGTCAGTACCGTTAAACACAATATAGTAATATACTTAGTAGTTCACAATTAATCACGTTGCAAAAATTGATGCACTACGTTGTTTTAGGAAATTGTCGTACTTAGAAATGGCATCAAGTTTTGCCTTGTCACTATACGACTAGGTATATTTATAATGCACGTACTAATAAAGAACGATGAAATGAATTTAGTGGAAATATTTATGACGATAATTACTTTATAAAAAAATATGTATAGATGTAAAAAGCTACAAAATATGTATGACTAGTGAATTCAGGCAGACTTTGTCCAAGCACAAAAAATATCGATATCAGCACCACTTATGAGATTCAAGGACTATCTTATATTTGAAGCTTAAAACGTATAAAGTATTTTTTAGAATTTCATTGATTTAAAATTATTTGTAATGTATATTTTGTTGCCTACTGTCACAGGATAGATGAATCCTTTGCGGGAATTCATTTAAAGTTTTTTAATGTTTAAGTATATTCGAATGAATTGTACTCATACATAAACAAAAAAACTACTAGTGTACACGCACACATGTTTGTGTGTGTATGTGTTGTGTGTGTGTGTTTGTGTTTTATTTTTAGATCTTATTCTTATCCTTTTTAGTGTCCTTTTATTTTAGTTCTAATTATACCATATACCTATTATAAACCTACTTTGTCAATATTTGCATGAAATAAAAAAGATATAGTACCTACCTACTTAATGTTTTCTAGACTTAATTGTGAAACTACGCTAACGGAAGTTGAAGTTGTAACATTAGGTAATATTTAGTACATTGTGAAGTGAATTTAACATTACTGCGAATATTATATTTAACGTTAAGATTAATGAAGGACATCTCTCATTAGTTTTCATCTTACAACATGCGGTCCTCCGTTTCTTAAAGTCCTGTCCAGCGTGTCCAAAGCATTCTACACTTCGTCTGCAATTCGTCTCCATTCTGAGGTTGTCTGCGTCATCAGCCATCAATTTTACGACATATCAACATGTGACATATCTTTTAATATAATTATGTACAATATCACTATAAAATATTTTAAAATTGCAATTTTTACATTTGTTAATAAAAATCAAAATTGAAAATATTTTATTAAAAGTAGATTATTTTATGAACGTCAATAATAGTATTTTTTTCTACCACCACTTCGGAAGATGTTTAGTTATGGAAAAGAAGCAGCGCAAGAAACTCCATTATACACATCTTTTAAAAAAGATTATAATTACTATGATAGCTTACTCTTAGAACACGTGGAACTGGAGCTGGAGCTACATCAGACAAAACATTTTTATAACCGCAAAAGTATTTAAAGAAATAATAAAAAATAGATGAGGCATTTTAATGATATTGACTTTAATTTAATGATACTGCCTGAATAGAAATTAATAACTCTTTTCCCATTATTTATATCTACTTATTACAAGGTGCCCTACACTCTTCTGTCATTTCAAGCCCGCTATTTTTTTCAAATCTAGATATGTATAGGTTTTTTAGAAACTAAGTAGCAGTGAACAGCCGTTCACAGTTCAGTGACGTCACGTCTCCCAACCACTGACCACCGCCTCTAATTTAAAAATATCTAAATTAACAAATATTCTGATTAAATTAAAATGTAATAACTATATTCTAATGTGCGATTGCGTGACTTAAAAATAGAAACAATGACGTACCGGTAACCTCTATTAAATATGGTAAGCCTTTTTTCTAAGAATTTTACTACATAGTATGTATATTGCAGTGGAAGGAATGAGTATGTTCATGAAAGCATTGTCATAAATATTATTAAATAGTGGGTATATAATTCTACATTAGATATCAGTATAGCAACACTGTACACATTTTTATTTAGTACTAAATTATTGATTAAGTTAAAAAAAATACTTGATACTTATTCAAAGTAAAAACCCATTTAACAATTTATTTTAATTAACGCGTACAAACAATATATTTTATTTAACTTTTTTTTGTTAGCTGTACTTTTTGCCACAGCGTCTATCGGATAACTCTAGTAACAAATTTAATGTGTTAAGGAATTCAATTTATTTCTCATGATAAATAATTTAAATTTAAAGTGGGCCTTAAATCCTCATTGTAAAGTGTAAAATATATTTTATTTTAAAAATAATATATAAATTATTTTTAGTTGAGATACTAATAACTGTACCTGTAACTAAATAATAAAATTAGAAGGTAGTAAAAAAATATTTTACAACATATTAGGTCATATATTTTTATTTTATGGTTCCTTAACATAATATACTAAAATCAAAGCTACGAGGTGTGTTAATTTACAAACAGGATAGGTAGTCGGTCGTCCCCTCATAATACTTGTAGACAAAGTAAACAGGAATAATGTACTATAAAAACATTAGACCAACTGGCATGATCTAATGCTATACTATTAGGGGTGAGTGAGTGTGTGTCTGCATAGTGCGTTTTCAATGTCACGAATTGAGGGCTGCCCATATATTATTTACTTATACTGTTACATATAATACATATGTACATAGAATAGCACATAGTACTATTTCTATGAGCGCACCCCACCGATTGTAATCTGGGTGAGGGGCGAGTGGTTGTACGAGCGGACCAATCGCTGTGCTCTCGTGACCAGAAAAGGGGGAGGAGTTTCGCACCCCTAGTTTTCTAGGGGTTAGTGTGCTTCCGCGGCCAACCTAGTTTGGCGTAAGACTCCCCGCGCCGCGTAACCCCCGCATCTACTAATTTAGGGTTGATCAATCGGCTCCACTGGCGGCAGTTACGTAACAGACACCAGACGAAATTCAGGCGAGGCGCAGTTCGATGCCGACACTGACCCGGCCACGGCCTCGTTAACACAATTCTACGCCAATTCCTCTATTAAAACATTCATTATCCTATACCACCTTTGCACTTTAACGTTAACATGTTAGTAAAAGTATTCACAAAGAGGAAACGCAACGTAACTGAGTCGTAGCGCGCGCCCGCTAAACGTCTTCGTAGCGTCCCAACAGATGGCAGCTACGTCGCAATTTGTCTAGAATTTGTTCTTCTCAAAAGTTTCCAATGTAATCTTTAGTTAGGTTTAGAATTTATTCATTTAGAGCTAGACGTCCTTGCAAGATTTTTTGCTACTCACACACTAGTCAAACCACTCGTTGCATATATTAAAAAAAAGTTGTGCTTACTTTGTATTCAAATTACAGCGAAGTATTTTCTCTAGCACCTCTAGCACTTAATTAATACTCACTGACAATTCACAATACAATTTTAATTAATATATTTATTTGATCCTGTCATTATCTTTTTTATTATTTATTACTAATACCTAAATATGCATTTAAATTTACCGCTCACTTTCAAGTGATTTATGATATTAAAGAAACGGTTTTAGATGCATTTATTTGTAGATAAACGCAAAATGAATCTAAGAGCATTTTAAATCTAACCACAATGCAACCCAAAATTGTACTATGTGGAATTAATTTATTGCTATTATCAGATCCAATCAAAATAAAATTTTAAAACAGAGTACGAGCATGATACAAGCAATCCAAATTAGGCTATCACGTAGAATTCACCTTCTCAATCTGAGGTAGGTACTAAGGTTCAAATCTCAGGCAACGCAACGCTCTAGTTTTAGGAATGTGTGTACTAGTATTTTAATTTGTTTTTTCAATGGGGGAAGGAAGTACGTCTCGCCATAGACATTACTTACAGAATCGGCAATTGAATACTTACAATTTAAAGGAACAGTTTAAAAATGTTCTTCGATATGTGAAATCTCACTACTATTACGGTGGACCATGACAGTGATACAGTAATGGATTGATGATGAGGACAATTCGTTATTACCCACAACTACAATAGAAATTTCATTTTAGTATACAAGTCTTATAAAAGGCTATCTATTCAAATAGAACCTTCGACAACGATGCTTATACTGGCATGCTGTATTTACGACTCTAGCGCCAGCCGCGCTCTACGATGAACAGCAGTTGTGGTCGTGAATGCTTGAATTTATAATTTTTCTCAGACTTCATAAGAAACCCCAATGTAATAGAAAGAGCTTTCTAATATATTTGTCGTACCATGACCGCCAATTTAGCGTAAGCGACAAAACTTGAATTTTACACCAGAACGTTTTTTTCTAAATAGGTATTATGTTTGAAAATTATAAAATATTAAAAAATTGTAAAATGTTTAAAAATGAGATTCTTTTGATAAATTTGCGGTCATGGCTCGATATTTGTGTTTGAGACTTAAATTTTTTAGAGCGGATTTGTCGGTCACATTTTATGAAATTTTATTGGTAAGGTATGTCTATTTTCGTGATCATTTAAAATAAAATATCGGAAAAAGTATTCTATCTCAACAACCTTTTTATTACAAGTTTATTAACTTTAAGGTCTATTAAATTAGTCAACATTCGGCGTATTTCAGTTATGGCTTATACTAAAATTATTGCAATGAAACTGCAAGCGTATTTGGTCGTCACGATATAGTATTATGTTAATTTTGACCCTGAACTCGTCAGCCCCGACTCTGCAAAACTGTTACACGTCTGTGCCACAGTACCGTGTAGTATCGGTCTTGAATGTGCCGTAGGGTGTCGATATACATAGATTAACACCTCTACCTGTCTTTTTTTGGAAGTCATAAGCGGCTCCTAACGGAAAAAATCAGGAGATGGCATCTTTTCGTGTAACATCAACACTTAAACACGCACTTCAATCACCAACACGCATGCCAAGCGCGGTGACTATTCATTCCTTCATCAGGGGAGGATTATGCACATCAATTAACCATCATCAAAGGACTGATGGAATAATAATTTACTTTTATCAAAAAAATTGAATACAAATTTTCACGCAGGGCCAATTTTACGTCTACCCTCGCATTGGATTTTTCTGGGAACACCAGATTTATTCAAAGTAAAAAGTAGCTCACGCCTATACCAATAAAATAAATAGATTCTTTAATTAAAATATAAGTAACATAAAAAAAAAAAACACTTTACAGCCCGTTAATTTTGCTGATAGTGCTTAACCTTCATTTTGAAGCACAAAAAATATCTATGTACTTCTAAAACATATTTTATTGCAAATAATCATGCAAATTTGCAATTCGCATGATTATACACAGACGAGAAATAATAATTTGTCATTCACACGCACTCGCACATACATACCTACATTACCTACCACTCTTAAATTTTTATGTCTGATTATGTAACATATTTTCGAAGACTGTATCTTCGAAAATGAGAAAGGTCGCTGGTTCCTGAAACACAGTTTTGTTTAACTCAGGGATCAGAAGCTCCATATTTCTGAAATATACCAAAATTGTTTGCTAAAAAGCCTTACTATTTTTATTTAATTACACAATTCTATTTTGTAAAATATCAGATTTAAAATTAAAATCCTTACAAAAAAGACTAATAGTCTTAACACCAATACACTTACAAACATACACACACACGCTGTAAGTAAAATATTCGTACTAAATTGAACAGTCTTCAAAATTTATGAGAATACTTTTATAGATATGATCAAAAAAGCTTACGTTAATTGTGCAACTATTTAAATGTATTTGTAATATTTCAAGGCTTGTTGGTTGAAAGACAGATTGTTGTCGTCTTCACACTACTTATTGTTTCTTAATTTCCTTTTTCTTGTTGCCACAAATACTACATTTACTTTCTATCAATCGTAAAAGTTATATGAAAGTAAATAGTCATAGCCAAGTGATATGAAATTCTGTAGCCTCGATCTGGGTGTCCAAGATTTAAATCCGAGAATTGAACATTTTGATACCCATAAAAATAGTTTAATATTAGATTAATATTATTATGTAACAAATATATAAAACATTGTAAGTTAAAGTGACACATTGAGTTTTTTTTAACAAAAACACGTGTTACGAATATTTGATTTATTTACTTGGACTGCGTGATGAACTACTGCTGAAATCCCTCACTCTGAGAGAAGAGCCGTGCCCAGCAGTGGAACAGTAATGGGTTGACGACGAAGTAAACAAGTCAACAGTAATATAAATCGAGTTTTTCCTGTCTTTGTATTAGTACATCTCACGTTTTCTAGGAACTCGCTCTATTTGGTCCATGAGTTTTTATGCTGCAGCAAAAAAATGTTTGCTCGTGGCCTCATGACACAATAATATGCCTAGTATTATTATCAATTCACACATTCAAGTAGGTATTCTACTCTACATTAGGATCAACATATAATTGTAGGGTTTTTATCCTACACAAGTAGAGTTTTTGTCAATACATATTGTAACATAATTTTGAGGCTCGATTTTTACATTTTTTTTCGAAGAGCCCTATGCCATGGTGCTATGATTGTAGCAAGTTGAATCATTTTAGAATTAAGTACGAGAACTGGAATTGATGCTGTTTTAATCATTACAGGGTACTTTGTATCAAACATAATTTTTTACATCGTCATGGATACAAATAACAGAAAACGTTAGAATAGATAAAAGATGTTTCGATCAAGTAATTACTGCCATTAACATTTTACCAAGTAATTATATTAAGGTGTCAGAAAAAGAAGTATATGGTAAGTGTAAAGTAGTAGGTACAAGAAAATAATATTATGACATTAGTAATAAGCCGGGCACGTATGTAGCATATCCTTTTAAGGAAGATATGCGCTGGAGCGACTCAAATACATTTCTAAGATAATTTAGTTTTTAACTATCACCAAGGTGGCGCTACGGAATACTGACAAGAGGTCCCAATGGGTATGCAAACCCTTACTCCGTCACGGGTCTCGGACACCAGTCTCAGAAACGTGACTAGAAGACCAATTTAATTAAGGTACATTTTGTACTATGGTAATTTGTCACATACTTCAATTATAAAGCTTTAGTGGCATAGACTAACATTGGGCCACAAAAAATAGATCTAGATATATGG
Source organism: Urbanus proteus proteus (assembly GCA_018251915.1). Classification (NCBI taxonomy): domain Eukaryota; kingdom Metazoa; phylum Arthropoda; class Insecta; order Lepidoptera; family Hesperiidae; genus Urbanus; species Urbanus proteus. The sequence continues at coordinate 33,195 of DWPV01000035.1, forward strand.
AACACATATCGGGTCCCAAGTATACTATTTCACTTTCACCATCTGTGAGAAGAGATCCGTGTTCCCTTGGATATATTGTCATTCCTCCAAGCGTGCTCCAATAAGTGACATATTAAAAGTGACGGTGTCATAAGTCACCTGCGAAGGAACTGTTTGTAAATGAAGGAAGGGAAAGGAAGTGAAATTGTTTGTAGGTAAGTGTACATAGTTTGAATTCCTATTTATTTAATCGAATCGTATACTCAGCAACTTCCCAAAGTTTTTGGTAATTGGTGTAGTAATACATATGAATAAACATTATTAGACACAGACGTACCATCAGACACAGTCAGACAAACATTCGTTTTTGTATGTGTAGATTTTATATCGAGAGTTTGAAATTGATGATCAATTTCTCATAATAAGCAAAGGAGGAAAGTTTGTAGTAATAACTGCTGTGGGCAATGATATTTTTGATATCTACAAAAACCGTTTTGTTTTCACTAAGTAAAATTTCATCGTCCACAAAGGCACAGCTGTACTTACATGACATTTCGATTAAGATTTGCTCCGATTAATAATTGACTTCTCATAAAAACAAGAAGTGCACCAAATAGTAATTGATGGAATCACGAAGATTTCGCTACCTATCTTAATTTATTTTAAGAAGTTTGATTAAAATACGTTCCAAATAATGTGGAACATTTAATTAAACAATTATGTTTCAATACATGTAATAATAAAGTAGTAATCAATCTATCAGAAGGGGGCACAAAAATATATCATGGGACAGACACAAAAAAGTAATCATAAATGAAAATAACAGCAAGAATTTAAGGAAGTAATTTCTATTACTATCTTATTCTTGAGTATGCAGCTCAGATTGAAAATGACTTTACTAGGTAGCAACATATTTTTAGTTGTAATTTTTTATAGTATTTTACTAAAATGATAATTTTGATCGAGCTTTTGACTTCAAAGAACTGAGGTAACTTATATAGGAAAGTACGAGATTCAGAACCAAATCAATGAGCTATCAGTGCTGCCTATTGTTTTAAATTACGCACGAGTATCAAGATAACATCTTGTAAAAGTTTCATTATCTTCAAATCTTTGCAATTCTAAGGCAGCCTTTTGCGACCGAATGTGCGACGAGGATGTTTAATACTATTATTACAGCCTCAATATCGGCATCGGGAGATAGTGAGATCGTGACGCGGCGTCTGCGACGCGCCTTATCGCCGCATCGGGTTCGTGGTCGTCGTAAATAATGTGCAACTTTTCCCGCCACGCCCCTACCACGGTAGAACAAAAACACTATGCAGTTGCACACCGATCCGCGATTTGACACGCATCAGGCGATCGATTATGACTAGCAGACCAAGCGTAACACTCATTGTTGCGAACTTTTATTTACTAGACGAAAACTGATACAATCAAAAAATAAACACTTGTTATTTATCGAGCCATGAGCATGAAACTTTTTAGGACTACTTTTACTATTTTAGAAAATGATTCATAAAACGAACTACATTTATCACACGGCTTCCGCTGAGGTCTCCTTTCTTAAGAAATTTCAGCTGTATTATTAACTAAAACTATAACGTCTCATTACATTATAATGTCTGTAAACTAACTAAACCTACTTAAGTAGGTACTTAATTTATACACGTAATGTAACGTTAGTCAAAAATCAGCTCTAGCTTTCATCAAAATTTAAAATCGGCTTTAATTTAACCTTATAAACTGCATAAGTATGCAAATCGTGAATGTAAGCTTCTTGAATTTAAGTGGTGAAAGGCAAACCGCATGCAGCGATTAAACATTGACTTATGCGTAGACTGCTAAATAGAAAATCTGGGTGCATTTAAAAAGATACAATATCGTACGAGTTCAGCTAAAATAAGTTTAAGCTATTTTTTATAATTCTGATGCTGATTATTATATTTTTGGTAATATGTATATGAGATTTTCAGTTAAATATACGCCGATTAGAAACTATCAAAAATTACAAATTGAATCTTTGTAGCATTAAATTACTTTCTAACTAGCGCATAACTGATAATACGACGTAGTTTAAATTCCGCAAGCGTATTTCATAAATCTTTCTAGACAACCTTTTCCCAATTTCAAAATTACATGTTTACAAATTCTTGGAATAGTTGAGGGTTTTATAATAATTAATTTGACCACACCTATGAAAATGAAAGCATAGACGGACTGACCAATATATTTCGTCGCTTTCCTCTCCTGTCTGGCAACAATATGCATAACAGTGACCTGCAACTTGATTTTTTATAACGCCTAACTGTTCTACAAATTAGTATGTTGCAAAACCGGATTCACTACCACCCACCAGAAAGAGTGCACAGATAAGAACTTTCTAATGTCTAGCCAATATTTTTTCTCCATTATATTACTAATGTTAACCGTAAACGTGGTCAATTTTTAAATTAATATCGGAAGTACAACGACAATGCATCGAGACTGAATGGCATCAGACGAAAAAAACTACTGTAAACCAAATACTATTCCGATGAAACTCTTTTTCAGTAAATGTCTTTTTTGGATTTATTTTACTAAGTACTGTAAAGAGATATCATTCAAACGTCTCCAATATAGTGCCATTATTATTCAGTGTATTGTAATGTTCAATAAATAATTTAGCACCGAAATAAAATCAAATTATCAGCATTGAAGTAAATAATATGTCATTTACAAAAGTGTCGTTTACAAAAGCATTTTGACTTTTAAGTATTTTTAAATACGTTCGTTTAAGATTGAAGTAAAGTTTAAAGATTGGAGAATATAAATTTGAAATCATAGCATTGAATTATTCCTTATTGTGGCGTGGGTATTTCAGGTTTTAGTTTTATTTTTGCCATTAAGTTGGCAACACTGGCAACTAACCAGTGTTGCCATCTTGGGGGAGTTCTCCTGAAATATGGAGGGAAAATTTCATTTAATTTAATTTCTTAGGGTGAAACATTTACAGAGGTATTTTTAGGGAAATAAAATTAAATTAAAATGCACTCCAACTTACAGTAAAAAAAATCATGGGTGTTACTTTTAAAGGTTTTGAAACATATTTAAATATTTTAGGGGGACAATATTTGAAATATTTGGCAACATTCATACAAAAATTCTGATCAAATCCAATAGTTCCGATGGTTTTTCTTATTGTATTGTAGTTTCGTCTCTATGGGTCCCGTATGCTGTGCACTAGACTGTGCGGCGGTTAGGCAGCGGCTACACTATCGTAGTCGTGGTATGGCGTTGTTTTTGACTGAAAACGGTGCACGCGCTTCATGCCGCGGGTCAGGCCACTAAACTAGCGTGTGCGCGCTTTAGGTTTTTATGTAATAGATGTTTACTGAAGTAACGGTTTGACGAAGGACAGGAATACCTAGAGTCAATCACAAATTAGGGCACATGCAAATCTGATGATTATTACTGTCACCCATGGTAATCTCTGCCATGGACATCAACTTTACATTAATGTTGAAAAAAACATACATCGTGGACTACGGTTCTCATATTTATTCCACAAAATCTTTACCAATAGATGATTAAGCTGTTTTTGAAAACTGAAGGACCTAGTTAAATAGAAATATTTGCATGATAGCGTGGATATCTTTATATCAATCTTCTATGACGTATAAAATGAGGTGCATATGTGTTGTCTCATATTATGATCAGTGCATTAACATCAATGTTAGGAATGTTGTTTCTACTTGTATTAGTAATTATTCATACCTAAACAGATCGTAAACCTTCCTAGCCAGTACGTCTCTGTAATATAAGACTGAAATCCGAAGCGGTCGGCTTAGTAAAAATAAGCTGGAATTTATAACCTGATACTTACAGGTGTCATTATAGAGACTAGTACCTACTTTTATATCAAAATATCATGTTTTCTTGCTTATTCATCATGTTGGAATTTAGTAATTTATTAAACTACATTAAGAGTTCGTGACATTTAGCTAAATCTTAAAGATAGTTTCTGCAAATTCGACTGTACAATTATGAATATTTTGAGCCAAAGAGGGTTAAAATCATAGACATGTATTACAATCTGTGGCCAACATTCCGAGTTAGGCAACATAATCTTCCTGTGTATCATCAACACCTACTACAGTCACCAATACACATTCCAAGTACTGTGACGATTGGCAAATACCCCATTGTTCCCTCTTAAGCCAAGTTTCTCGCCTACTTTGCTGAATACTGGAAATATTGTAAAATGTATTTAGGTAACTAATTCTTTGACAGTGACAACTTTATATCAGATGGACTTCACGCTTATTTGCTATTTCTGTTACATGAAAAGATAAATGCAAATTTTGCCCAATCACCTTTTTCTTATGGAAGAAAAAATAAAGTGAATTTATATCTGTGAAATTGTACACAACATCAGAAAAACGCCTTTTAAGAAATTTTATCCTTTTTCATCTGGAGTTACCTGTATTATATTTAGTTTTGTAATGGATAAGGACCTATTAATATTTTTCACTCTAAGAAGAAAGAGGGTTAAATTTATTATAACAGTTCTGATTTTAGAAAAGCCTGAAATGCCTTCATGGAGTCCCTTAACTTCACTTTTACGACTCTTTCTACCATAAAACTATGATGTGTAACGTGTTCTAGTTTGAAAGAAATTATATAAAAGCAAAGAGTAAAAAATTGCAATCCATCTATGAGGAACCTTAGGAAGCATTTTAATCCTATTTTAAGGGGTAGGTATTTGCTTGAAAATAATGAATCTATTACAATGCGTCTAGCTTTAAAAACTCTACAAATCTAGTGGCCCAACGATCGCCTCCCAACACTAGCCACGAGGCTCGGCGTGGTCCGGCGCTTAACGTGCCCATGTTTACACGGGGTCCCACCACTAGCCGCCGGCGATCAACGAAATTCTAGCGGATATTAAATCCATCGACCCACCGTGTTATTACAGTAAAGCTCTAATGAAATCTCAACTTCATCTAGACATCTAAGCGAGCTTGCTTAGTATTTATCGTATAAATGCAATGAATTAAATATTAGATATTTGTTGTATTATTTTGTATTATTATTTAATTTGACTTTTACCTAGCTGCAAATTTTTTTGGAAATACTATCGCTAATGCAGTAAGAATTTTTGTTGACTTTCTTCCAATTTCTTACACGCCTACTCGTACAAAATATATTGTTAAAGATTTATATTAAAGTGGCTTTACATTTGTATATTATACTCACTCACATAATTTCAACTTTCCTCTAACTAAAATTTCTTAACGTCGCATTATTAAGAATAATTTACGTTGAATACTTCTTGTTGTAAAAATACTTAAAAAAACGTCCTACTAGTAGCTATATTTCTGAAAGATAAGTTTCTTTGTCCTAAATAAGTTAATTACATATTTAAGTACCCTGTCTTTACCTGTTATTAAACTGGTGGCAATTAAGCATACCACACATATTTAAAAGTTTCGTCTTTGAACTTCACTAACATTTTAATACCAAAAAAATATATATACCATTTGAAAATGCACGCCTGGTAATCGAACACATAATGACCCTATTAAATGTTTAAGTCCGTAATTATTTTTTTCTTGCAGAAAATGACACCTTCACTATGTCGATTGCCCTCACCATCGTACTTTTTATTTACTATATTTATATTATAAACACAATTCAATTTAAAAATTCTTTATTTGGTTAGAATAAAAATAAAATACAACAAATCGGAATATCTACTGTTAATGAAATATAGAAACTGTGGAGGCATGTGTGGGCGAAAAATATTTGCACTAGAATGCATAAACATACATAGTATTCACATTTCCAGACACTCGTAAAATAAATGAAGATATAAATTTTGAATAAGGCTATTGACCGAATCTACAGGAATTTAAACAGGTAGAACTAGAGAATACGGATAGCAACAAATCATTAAATTTTTAGTTGCAGCTACCTATGCTGATATTTAGGAATTCGTCGTTATTAGGATTTAGACTTTTATAACATTTAAGTTACATTTCTACCTTAATATAATGTAACGCAGCTGAATTTATCGGTTGTATATACAGTTGGTTCATAGAGACTAACCTTAATAGAATCCTTTGTTGATCTCTGGGGGCATAATCGTCATACCTTTTTCTGCCTAATAACAACAATAGTGACAAACGCTGCTGTGTTTTGATTTAAAGAGATTTTAAGGGAGATATTTATTTGAGACGTTCAATCTTAGACCTCAGAGAAAGTTCGGCATATGTTGCCGACTTCGGATATGAATCCAATCCTATCTGGGACTGATAAGTTATAGATGTGCATGACCGCGCCTAAAATGGCTGCATTAACCCATAGTTTCATATATATTGAATGTAACATAAATTGCATATAAAATTAGCTAAAAAGATTTTTTACAAAACAAAAACCTTGAAAAGATTGCTAATTTAAAATGCAAATGCTAGTCTGCGTCTGGCAATGGCAAGTGATTAGATTTGACTCGTTCTACCGTTTGAAAAACTTGAATTCGCAAAATTGCAAAATAAAATTTTATAATAAAGACAATAAAACTATTGAAGTATTCGTATAGTGCTACTGTTTTCTGAAGAGTTTAATATCTAAGGAATTTTATGGGGCTTTTGAGAATTATATCACATCCGCGATTAACTTCATGTAAAATGTTAGTCTTTTCTAAGTTCTTGTATTTTCCAATTTTGATAATCGACGTAATTTCGCCTATTTCTGCTTTATAACAGCGCTATACTGCTGTTATAAAGCAGAAATAGGTGTAGCGGTGAAGTCGAACCACAAAGGGCTCGACTACCTTTAAAGTTTCTAGTTCTGCTAGAGAGTTTGTAATACATTTTATTTCGAACAAATCTACAATTCCAATAAGGTTCAAACTTATCCCAAATATTAATAACTTGAACGATTTATAATGACAAAGAAAACTTGATGTGTATGCAAAACATTAACGCTTATACAGGTTTTATATTCCTTAAAATACATGCAGACGAAAATCACGACTACTTATAACTATCTTTATCTAAGATATAACTGTTAGCAGCTTCTATTGCACATAAAAAATATAATTTAATAAAATTACTTAAGTGAAATGCGTTTCATATAATTACAGCTATTCCTCAAAACCGTATGCAAAAACCAACGTCTGTGTGGTGATAATTATTTAAATAGCCAAACGAGACTCCACCGTCTAGCGTGACCTTCTCTGTGTCTAGACGTTAGTCTACAGACCCGAATAACCGGTGTTTGGCATTCGTATACATAAATTGTTGTTCGTGTAATGACTCACGTCTATGCGAGGCCTATGAAAATTTTTCCGGCCTTTCATGGCGCTTGACGTCAATCTTTTTGTTTCTTTTGTAAATTTATCTACATATTTTAAGAAATATTTTACGGCCAGACTTCATTCTATAAACCCAAATAAACGATATTTAGAATTCATATACATGAATTGTAGTTTGATTCACGTTTATGCGAGGCCTATGAAAATTTTCTCGGCCTTTCATGACGCTTGACAAAAATCTTTCTGACAATTTTGTTTATCTCTACATCTTTTATTTAATATTTAGGTATTTTATAATTGACGAATCCAATATAATTGAAGATGATCTGTTTCTTGAATCTACAATTTATTTTTAATTCATTAAAACTATCTATCAAATGTTATCTATCTCAAGTCTCTCTGTCTATACATCTATCAAATTTCAATTAACAGTTATGTATATTGTGTTAATGTGTTACATTTTAAGCTCAGACAAAATCGCGCAGCACTGCTATTATAAATTATAATTGCAATAAAACACTCGATTTCATTGTAATTCATTTCTGCGCCCATATTGTGTAACGAAATTTTATATCAATTACCAAGTAGCAATGTGAGATAACAAATTCAGACATTCCATTCCATGACTTTTTAGTTTCTTTTTTCAAATCAACCTTTGTTCTCGTATATTTGACATCGAGAGCTGCGTGTGTGCAATTGGAATTGGAATTTTATTTTCAGGTATAAAATCAAGTGGCTCCCAATCAATAAAACGAATTTGCAGATAGATTAAATTTGTTCCCATTATTACATTTGTCCTGGCTTTCTGAACATATAAAAACAACAATGAAGAATACAGTCCATCTGATGGTAAATGGCAACCGCCGCCCATGAAAGTAAGTTAATCTCTTCCTTAACTTAACAATTCCTTAACTTTAAAATGTTTTTAAACCAAAACACAACAATGCTTAACTACTAGTTGTCATAAAGAAGATAGGCGGTAGTACTCCCGCAATCGAATTATGATGATTTCAATCCTATTAGCAATTTGATAGAATAAAATGTAACTTCATACATGACGATAGTATAAAATTACGTTCAAAAATGTTACGTTTCATTCCATTTTGGCTCGTTTTCAACTGTAGCATAATAACTGTATAACATGACCTTGTTTCCCAAGTTGAAAGTTGTTAGTTCGATACTGTATCATCTCCCTCACTTTACACCGCTGTTTGCTACTTTTAAATCGTTGACAAAATATAGCTTTTGTCGTATCTCTTTTATTAAATAGCATGGTAAATAGATGATGCTTAATACCTATTAATATGAAGTGGACAATGTAAAAGATTATAAATTTAATAGATTTAATTTTTTATTTTAATGTGTAAAAGTAGCAAACGAACATGCAGTCCATGTCATGGTAAGTGGCTACTGCTGCACATGGAAATCTGTAATTAACCAAGATTATATAGATAATTAACAAGATCTTCTCTGAAGTCAGCCCCAAATGCGCTCACGCCGTTGAGGTCTAATCTAAACAAATGAATACACCATAAAACTTACAACACGCAAAGAATTACCCAGTTTATTTATAGTTGATGTTTGTGACAGTAAGTGTGGCGCGCGTCGGCGTCGTATAGGAAGATAATATGTGTTAACAGACAATAATTTCACAAAACATCTTTGCTATGAAAAAGTGTAGAGCTGACTGGTAACACAGAAATACAGCGGGCTACGGTTGGATAAAAACCTCGATTCAAATGATTGTTAGGCATTTTTTGTCGAGTACGGAAACTGTAATACGAAGGCAATAAGCATGTACGGGGAATACTTGTTTTACTATCAGCGTTACGTGCAAGAACATAAATCAACAAACCCCTTAGTTGGCGTATCACCACTAGCAAAGAACAATCGAAAAGGATATTTTTTTATTTTCATAAACAGCAGATGTTGCCAAAGGCCACTGGACTAGGACGATTAACGGTCTTATGCTCGCTTTTGTTCGAAATGTTTCAATTATTGCTAACAGTTGGATCTGCTACCATATTTGGACGAAAGTGAACGTGCGATGGTTTGTTATTACTTAAATTTGCTGCGGACATGCGGGAAATATCGTCATTTTTTTAATGACCATATTTATACCAGACCAAGATGACACAAAATAAATAATAGTATTTAACACTGGAGTAATGAAATTATTGATATTTTTACCTTTTGTGCTGTTAACTATTATCTTGAAAATTAGGTACTCTTTTTAACAAGCGCTTAGTTGATACTAGGCACGGTAATTTAAAATAAAACTAAAATTATCGCATATTAAATAAAATATGTAAAATGATATATGTGTAGCGTATTAGGTGTTTAAATATAGACTACAAAGTAAAGGTTACACTCCATTCATTTTATTAGTTGATTACGTTTGCCTAGTCAATTAGAAAAATGTCAGCTATTCTACGATGGTTACAACATAATTCCTATATTAGCCAGGCAGTTATGATAATGAAATTAATGTTGATTGTTAAGCGTTTATGTTAGTATATAAATGACTTTTATAATAGCTATAAAATCATTTGCAGTGTACGTACATACATTGTCATGAATGTCGGTAATAGGCACGCATATTCGCAAAAACATCTTACTACCTTACTAGGAAACTAAGAATTCTATTGTCTAATAATAAAGAACTTTTACGTTAATGTGGCGTTATGTCGATGTAAGCAGTAGGACACGATGTGAATCTTAACGCATATTTTTTCACAGAAGTAGCAAACTAGCATGTAGCCCGTGTGGTGGTAAGTCACCACTGTGGCCAATACACATCGTAATGAACCTCTTATAAAATTAGTCTTAACTTTTTAAAGACTGGTCACGTTTGCCACAAATACGTTGCTACCACTAAATATTAAAATGAGATGCCTCAAGGACTTTTTTGAGATACTCTTCAACCCACATTGGTCCACTGCTGGACATAGCCCTTTCCCAAGGCACGCCAATGAGCCCGATCTTCGATCAAACACTGCAGTATAAGGCAAGAACAGATATGTATTTTGTGTCTCTAGAGTCGAACTACGAAGGGTCCTAACACCTTTATGGTTTGACCTACTTAATCGCCACTACCTCCATCACGATTGCAATATAATATTTTTCTGATTTGTCTATCTACAACAAACTTCTAAAAAATTAACATCAAACAAAATTATAAGTGGCCGCAAAGTTTTAATGCATAGAGGAAAATATCCTGTTTTTTGTTCTTAACCTAATATAATATACACTGCAATAAATGTCCGACGTTTCATTATTAACAAAAACTGCCAGACTCCGTTTACGCTACCGAATGAAAAACTTTACCTTACGATATTACTCGGATGTATGTCCTAGAATACATATTCATTTTTACTATTAATATTACTAGTATACTTACTATTCATATCGACGTTTTAATTTGAAAAGTACAATATAATACTGGATAATGCGACAAATATAATATTCATGGGTGTTTAATTTCTACCGTATTAGGAGTAGGCAATGAATTTTTCAAAGTTACGCACTTGCCAACATTCTTCGCCTGCTTTGTCGTCACTATTTACACTTTAATATTCTACTTAAAATACGTTCAATATTTCTTATTTTCTTCTTGTAAGGCTTTCACCTTTAATATCCTCTTCTTTAGAATTATTTTCCATTTATAAACGTAGTTATAGGAACCAATTAGTATTATTCATAAGAACATTTTAATCATTCAAACCATTACCATGTTTCTTTATGTAATAGCTCTCCTTGATCAGTTTTATTTTATTAAATACAATATAATAATATATTAATAACTTTACTTATTAATAAATAATAAATTACGTAAATCGTTTGTTAATTACAATTACAATAAATTAATAAATGTTACTATAGGTATAGTATACACTCTAGTAAATCGAGAGGTCAGATGTTTGAAACCAGATTAAGCAATTTATGGGTTAATTATTAGGATTATTAAAAAATTAAAGCCAATTCAATCGATACTCTTTCGGAATTTTCCTACCTATATATTTCTCAGGACATTCCTTTACTATTAAATAATTAAGTAATAATCTGCAATACCCGCAAATCTTCCAGAATCTTAAATCGAAAATAAACTCGCAGCGTACCTAATAAAATAATATTGTACACTGAATATTTCACGTCATTTACATTAAAAAGGTTGGTTGCATTAATCGATTTGTAAATTGCATGTCAACTGCGCTAACTACGCTCGCGGCTCGCACATTATCACAAGAAATTAAAATTCGCAATTATAGCAAGAAATAATGTCACAGTAGCGTTAACTTCTAGTAGGTTCAATACGGCTTTATGGAAAGCGTAATTGCTCTCGTGGGTACCATCCGACAGAAATACCGTGGTTAAAGGTTAAAGGGCTTCAGTTGTGATCTGGTGAAAATCTTCTACGTCGCACTGAGGATGACCAACGGGGGTATCTTAATGGGTGAAAAACTCACAAAACCCGGTGACGCTCTCAACGCACCAAATACCTTTTCAAGGTTTCCCCCATCATAAATAAGAACTTCAAGTAAAGGTGGTAGAACCCTCCATGGTTCGACTCCGACACCACCGCAACATTTGTAAGTATCTGCTTTATAACAGACTAGATGATCCCTGCGGTTTCACCTGCATTAATCAATAAAAGTGAATCAATAAACATGTCGCGAGATTGACTCGGCAATCAACCAAAACAAATGTATCCCACGGGAACCGCACATTTTCCCGGGATAAAAAGCACCAAATTTCACCCAGATCCATTCAGCTGTTCTTAAGTTATAGAGTAACAAACATCTATCCATCCACCCATCCTCACAAACTTTCAGCTTTATAATTTTAGTAAAATTTTTACCTGCTGCCTTGTTCAAGTTAGAGAAATACTTACCCAAGGTGTTCCAACTTAGTCCTCAAGGTAGCAACTGATATGTGGCAGACTTTTTGGCCACACTTTGCTTTACTTGGCTTTGAGAATGTTTGAGCCAAAATAATAAAATAGCACTACTTCTTTGCTACAATCTCGGTTTTCTAAACAAATCTCATGCTGATTTTTATGTGGTTTTTATTAGATAAATTGAACGTTTTCCCATTAGAATGACTTAAACTTTATCTGTTAACGTAATAAAATGTTATATCATTGTTTCTTAGAATTCCTTGTAATACACAACATTGTAGCTGGTATTCGCATTAGACACTTAATTGATAGATCGCGAATAGAGTAAACTTACCAACAATTCTACTACTGTGAGGAACGGTTGAAAAAACACGCAGATGTTTAAGATCTGACATCGTTCGATTGCGCTCACGCATCTTTTTTGTAATCAGCCATGCTATTATTGATATTGTTTCTAGAAATATCATTATTTCAATAGACAAATGAAAAAGACTTCATCTTTAGAAAAATGCCTTGTTATTTGTCATGGAATTCGTAATATTAAATGTTGAATTAACAAAAATACATAAATGAGTACAAGGCTATATATTCAATACCACTATTGACATATAAAGGGTTCATCATATGTATAATCAGGTTCAATGTTACTATGTTACTTGTTTGAGGTCGTTGAAATATGTTTATTGTAATTGTACTCGTAATAAAATCGTCATAACATATTTGTGTTTTTTTTTTATAAACGCATATAAAATATACTTATATACTTCATGGAACTGTATATTCAGTGACGCAAACGTATACTTTGATTACATTTCGTTCGTGATAAGAATATTTCGAGGTATTCTGTCTTGAAATTTAAATCACTATCATTAATTATCGTAAGAACTCAATTATACATCAATGATTAAATTAATTAATCTACACTGAATAATGCATCACTGCATCTATTACCGCATTATCGAGTTTTTGTTCAATTTGCACTTGCACTTGTATTCTATTAATGACCTATAAGTAATCCAACAATAATTCTGCAAAATTCTCACCATAAAACCACTATTGCCTTATACGATGATAGAACATTGCCGCATATTTTTTGTCTTGTCTTTATATAATTATAATATTGCAGCAAGCATTTAAATTTTTATAATTACTTCATGCACTTTAATAAGGTATATTTCAAAACATCTAAACGCTAAAATGTTATACTTATTCTACGTGAATTTTCCTGAGTGTGTGTCGTCTTCAAGGAAATTTTATGCACATGTGTTGGTATAGGTATGTGTTTAATTTCACTTTAACCTCCAGGGTAAATCGCCAAATTCATAATACTAAATCTATTATAAAGAAGTAACATATTATTTTTATTAGGTCAGCGCGAAAAATAAGCAGTTACGTTAAGAAAGGAGGAAAACGCTTCCAAAATAAATATTGATACAGTCATTTATATCTAAAACATCCGTAACTCACTCCAAATTCTTTAAAGAGGAAAATATTCACCTAAACCTGCGTTTTCATTAGCTGACAAAAACTAAAATATACCCGGTTTTTTGGCAATACCGGCCGACAATTAGTCACAGCATCGAATACTTGAATGAAGTATCGTGCCTATAACAAAACGATGATTTGCACTAAAAAGTTAATAGGCATACTTTACTTTCAAGATAACTATATTTTCCTTAGAATTTCACGGTAGATGAACAAGCTTCTATTGTATAACTATAACAATTATAAGTATATTTGAATGAAATTTTGTATTCTTTTTTCACAACTATTAAAATTTTTGTCGCTATTTCATTGTGTGGACTTTTTCACTGTCTTTTTATTAATCGGCTTTTTGAGTATTCATAATTGCAATTGTGCATAGGTAAGTAGATTTAGGCAGATATGGTCCTGCTTCAAAAAATAAACGATACGATCAGCGACACTACTGGGATAATTTAATACAGGAAAAAGATCAATCAGACAAACTAACATACATTAATTTTTATGTATTGCATAGAAGATATTACCTAGCTATTTGTGAACAGACACATTTATTATACTCATTGAATACAATAAGATGTAGCCTTTCATGGTTAGTGAAAATCTTCTTAATATTTTTAATTGCATAAGCTTGTCAGCATTCATTCAGATGTTATTTTTTTCTACTTGATGCACACTTAATTTCAAGACTTCCGCACTATGCTATGAGACTATCATGTTACAATGTTAGTATACAGAGAGTATACATTTGTGTAGAGCCATAGATGCAACACCGATGCCCACAGAACACAAGTTTTGAATTAAACATAAGACTGGCCGTACACCGCTTGTCCACATTGATTTTCACCACACAGAATATAATCATCAAGCAACTTGGTATGTGGGCGACAGGAGTCACAGAAGTTTCAATAGAAGACTTTCTTTCAAGTAATTTAGAATTGAGCCTATTTGATTCAATTATGAGAAATCGTAATTAATATTTCACTCTTAGAAATAATCAATGCGTTGATTACAATTTTGTATTAACTTAATTTTTTTCTAAAATTATACATTTAAGTCATTGACAGCTTCTTCTTATTATTGTCATTAGTTTCCAACCTAATCACAAAGTCAACATACATATCTCTTATAATTCGATCCAAAACATCTAATATAATTCGATCCAAAAAATCTAAGAACTACAGTCCTAGGTACCGATATTTTGCGTAGAATAGTAAAAATGCTACTTAACTACATACTTGCAACTCTAAATTTACATATCATAAAAGCTTTCCCTTTTAAAAAAATAGCACATAACGCTTACAATAATAAATGAAAGTACTTACAGCAAGATGTAACAAAATAGGATAAGTGCCTATAATACTGTATTTCTTTAAAACAGCTTCATTTATAAAACGTGGGCAAAATACGTTTTGCTTTACTAGCCTTTATAAGCAACTGGGACACGATTTAAAGTCAATATTTTTTATTGAATGCCTTTTGTGTCTAGCGGTGTTTGATCCGTGCGATTTTTTAGGCTATTCAAACAATGAAAATTTTGCGTCAATTTTGTAGTGTTTGCATGATAGCACGCAGCTACGAGTTGGTACAACGTTATTGCGTGTCCCTAATGTTTGCATTTAGGTTGCAACCGGGTCAGAGATGGATATTGTATGAGGTAATTGTTCTCTATCAACCCATTTGCTTCGTTCGTGCTCATTGACGCAAATAAAATTATTATTGCAAATTAATTATTTGTCCCACAAGCGAGCATCATGTTACTTAACAATGATTCTGAGAATAACTAAACACCGACTAAACTAAACGTGATTCGTGAAACTAACTTACGAAATATGAAATTAACCTTAAAGATGTACGATCTTGTGCATTTTTCGATGTAATACGCATTTCTTTACTATTCAATGTTTTTTCAATACGATTTATAAACATAACTGTATCTGCTAAATATATAATCTTGATCTCTACAAACGTTATCAAGAACCCCTTTCCTTTAGGTAAACATGTATAATTTGTTTCCAGAATTGGAATCTTATAAATAAACAATACTGTCCGATATCAGATATAGGATGTATTTTTTATCAAATGAACCCGTTCGATTCCCGGTTAGGAAAATAATTAGCCTCGTTCTAATCTTCATAGTAGGAACCTATAATTGGTTTGAATAGATGTCAGTTAATGGAATATCAAAATGCTGAAGGAATTAGAAGGAGAAAAAAGAGAAATCCAAACTTCCCCATCTCCGCACACTTGAAAAAAAATTCCCTTATATAATGTTATATGTTCGATTTTAATTGGATTTACTCCTTACTTACATTAATATAAAATGGTACCTATTAGGTAGAATTTTCTTTTCTCAACATGCAAAAGTCTAAGCTAAACAGGTCAATTAGTGACGTATTTTTCCGCGGTTTACTTTTAAATAGGTAAAAAGATAACTAAAACTAGACTCTTTCATGGTTCCTCAAGTACAAACTCAAGAAGCATGAGCTAAATAAGTCGACGTTTACTCCCAAATAGTAAACTTAAACGTACTCGTTAAAATTAAATTAAGAAGTAAAAATATAACTGAAATTATAGTAAGGTACAAGTACCTTCTTTATTCTACTGTTGTACTAAATAAGAATACTTTTAGTTTTAATAACATGACATATACTTACCTCATGGTTGAAACTTGGCCTCTCAATCGAAAGGTCCGAGGTTGAAATCCCGGGCATGCACCTCTGATTTATGTGCGTATTAGAAATTAATTATCGCTTGCTTTATGGTGAAGGAAAACATCGTGAGGAAACCTGCACATCTGAGAGTTCTTAAAAAAAGTTCTCAAAGGTATTGTTAAGTCTACTTCGCACTTGGCCATCGCGGTAGACTAAGGCCTAAAATCCCTCTCACTGAGAGGATACTCATGCCCAGCAGTGGGACAATAATAGGTTGGTGATGATGATGATACCTACCTACAAGTATGTAAAATAAAGTTAAACTCTTTGCGGTTCGACTCTGATGACTCCTCGTCCGTCATAAATATGTACTTATACTATAGTTAGATTATAGAATTGGATTCTTAGAAGTTGAATTATCGGATGGCCCAATTTATTTTTCAAAATGTACTTGTCAGATTCCCGAATATTGAAATATTTATATTTTTGAGAATAACGACGCAGTGTTAGTTTTATTAAAATCGGTCTCGGTCTCGGACTAATCCTTTCAGCATTTTTCGCTGATCCTTTTATTATTTAGTTTCTGAATTCCCCATCCAAAATTCACCCTGTATATTATAAAAAAAAACATTAAAGGTACTCGTTTATTCTACAGTTCATTTCATTAAAAAAGGAGTTATAGTTTTAATTAAATTAAGATCACAAATAAAGTCATATTAAGTTCTTCAACTAGAAGAAACATCCATGCAATTATTATGACAAGTCTCTTTTTTTCTCATAGTTATAAAAATATGTATTTTATTATAATTGTGGAATGTCGCTGTATATTAAAATTGTTTTGAAATGTTATTCGTTTTTATTTAAAGTAGCATATCTCTATTTATGTCTGTATTTATGTACCGCAAAAAGTTATTATTACAATAACAAGAAATTGACCTGACTATAGATATATCTAAAGTCGACGTAAACTACAATAATTAAATTAACTATATTTCATACTATAATCTAAAGTAGTTCACAGATATATTGTTATTCAATAGAAGTAGGTAAATTAAAATAGTATAGGCTCGTCACAGCCGGTATAAGAAATATGAAAATGATGCGACAGTGTTTCCACACTTGGACTCTGCTACAAATTTGACTAGAGATCCGAAACAGTGTACTCATCACAAATTATATCAGTATCATGATATTCATTCTTAAATAATGACTTTAGCATAACTGTATAACAGCTCCTCAGAACAGCTCTTAATGAAATGGTAACATTTACTCTAACTTTGATGCTGTAGGCAGTGTAGGCTAAAAGGCCTTTCCTTTAAAAAAATCTTGTTTATGACAGAACAAATAATACTTAAAGATCTAATTGTGTTCTATTTACTCTTTTATTAAACGGTTTATAAATAGTTTATTATAGTAGGAAATAATATAGTATTTGTAAATCCAATCATAAGTATTAGTGTTACCGTGTCATTTTTGATCTAATAGTTTTAATTTACCGTTGGATAGATTGACACGTAAAATTGTTATTGTACTAACGATACATAAATGCGATCTAAGAGTTCTCATTAATAAAGGCGCAGTTGCGGGCAGAAGCTAGCTAAAATTATTAAAAACACAAAGGCGCATGCATGCGTGAAGTCAGCCAATAAGCCGCAAAGAGACGGTGGCATTTGCAATTAATTTTAATTTACTGCCTGTACTCAGACCACTTTACCTTAAACATAACGCCCTTTATTATTTATTTGTTATAAATAATCATTCATGACAAACAATAATAGGCGCTTAATAAGATGTTTATAGTATCTACAATTACTTTTCAGTGCGCTAATTTATAATAATATATTATAATAAAACTTCACCATTAATTATGGCTGGGTGCGATTGTAATTTAATTTGATTGTATAATTTTTTAAGATAATGAATGTAAGGCGAGCTTAAAATGCCAAAATATATTTAAAAACTATTTATGTTTCTTTCCGTCGCAGACAAAGTTTGTTATGTCGCTATGACACGAAACATTGCATTAAATTGTGTAAAATAGAACACTATTTTCCTTTTAATACTTTGTAACATGTTTTATAGTTGGCTCATGTAACAAAAATAATATTTATTACGTAAATTGGCATATCCAAACAAAATGTAATGGAAGAAATTTTAGTACATAAGCAAAGATCACTTGAAAGTCTTACTTTACGATACGTACTTTCTACCATCAGAAAGACTTCATTAAGCTCGTGAGAAATATGAAAAACAGGACCAACTACGTGCCTTCGACTACCAAAACGATGAAAATTAAAACGAGAGACGTTCTCATCGGGTCGCGAAACCCGCGAACGGTAATGACGCGAGTAATTGCGTCGCGTTGCATCCTCGTGTGGATCTGTATCCTCGCAGTTCCCATGACACAGTGAAGGTACGAAGCAGAGGTTCAACTTGGTACTACTAATCCTAATGCCAATGATTTAATTGATTCCTCTAGGACAAAATAATTAAGGTGGGCGTTTATGGGTAAACCTCGAAAATGACATTGAAATTAGTTAGATTTAGTCTTGTATGGACATATGTTCAGTATTGTTGGGTTCTGTTTTAAGGATGTGTTACAACAACACGTCATTTCATTTTAGTCCACAAGGGGATTATAGTAAAGATAAAGGTAGCTATGAGGGTAAACTCAGGTAGAACGACAATACAATCTGGACTTACGTATATGTACATTGGCACTGAATACTGACCAATAGGTAGGTAGACTGCATGTTTGTTCATAAAAAATACACTTTTTAAACGATATTTAGCTACCACCGCTTCGGAATGTGTTCGCTATGGAGAAGAAGCGGCGCAAGAAACTCCATACGTGTGCATAATTATGCATCTTGAAAAACATATTTACATTGAAGCGTTTATGAATAATTAATAATTGCGGTTACGTCACACTAAGCGAATTTTTCATTCATGTAGTTATTTACATTATAATTAGCTATCTTATAAATGTTTAGCCTTACAATTGATTTATACATTCCTTTCAATAATTTTTCTGTAACAATCATTAATCGTTTTAACATTTACTTTAATATCTTGCTAATATTTCTAAAACGAGATAAATAATTCTAAACTAAAACTAAATAGACACCCAAAATACCGTCCAGTTGCATGAATGACATAGTTTTTGCCATGTATACCTACATTTTAGTGTTTATCCATTAATAATACTAGAGACATAAGAATAGAAAAATCTAGAGACGACGAGGTGATTCTGAAAAAAACTAAGCATTTTTGAAAAGAAAGTAAAAGATTAACAATCATTCAGCTTATACACCGTGTCAAAATCACGTTTTACGTTCCCCTTTCTTCTTCACAGTAGAAACTGTATTAAAATCGTATAATGGTTTTTGTATAACACTTAAAAAACTAACAACTTAAAACACCTTTTATTAATATTTAAATAATTTCAAAATAATATTCAGGTATTTACATAAGGTGCAGCGCATTTTAAACTAATATTTTTAGTAAATAAATATTTTTTATATGAAAATGTGTGCAAATCTGATTTCCTGTATAGATGAATAATGTGATCATACAGTGAGTAATGTGATTCCTTATTCCGTACTGAGCATTAATTTCGGCTTAAATGACAAACGTTGGAAATTGTACAAAAAAATAACAACAATTTAGACACATTTTCATGTACATAATTCAGATAAGCTTTCTTAAACTTTAATAAAATTGTTGAACAAAACACATTTCGAACATATTATACGCAGTTCCACTACTGATTCCGAATGTACTGTGCGCATGCGCATGTTTCGCGGGCACGTCCGCGCCCATTATCAATTAGGCGGCGCGCGTGCGGCCTGTCATTACCGTCAGCGCACGACCACGCACCGGCTAGAATGACAAACCTTTCTGAAGTTCACGTTTTATGGTATCTTATTCCTTAAGGGTTAATAGATAGTCATAATAACATTTCGTTACAGAAATTGTTGCAAAAATGCGGATGCTTTCATAACTTAGCACTTTAAATTTTACAGACCGTTGCGAAATCTAAATCGCTTCAGCCGTATCTTCTTTGTCAGTGAAAATAAACAAAAATCGCGGCCTAAATGATATTTTAGATTACAGTGATGATGTAATTTAATATTTCATGATATTTGGCAACTCCTACTTCGATTTTTCTGTTGTAAATTTACTTTTGTCACCGAAAATCAATATTTTTAAGAAATATTAAAGTATGAGTAGTTATTAAGATTCAATTTCAATTTAAAAAGTTTAGATATTTTAGGTACCTACATACTTTATTTACCACCGAATGCAAAGAAAATAAAACATAAAAGTTTATTTCATCCAAAC
>DWPV01000036.1:0-53109 GCA_018251915.1 Urbanus proteus proteus
GACAAATTGGTGATAGTTGTAATGTATATTGTTTATTTGGCACAGTGACATTTAATCCCTTTGCCTAAATTGCTGCTACACCTGGTTTAGTGACCGCGCTGCGAGCCCGCACATGGCCGACTTCGCCACCATTTCCACTTAACCAGTTTCTACCGAACGTCTTGTACTACTTATAGATAAATTACTTCTAAGTATATCACAAATAATAATGTTCTATGGATTATTCATCTATGATCAACGTAAAAGTATAATTTTAACGCCAGTAATATTAAAGTAATTAATAATAATTAATTTGGCAAGACGATGGCATAATGAAAAATATTAATTTTGGTAGATGTGATCATTATTTTTTTCCTAAGTATACTGATTGAAAAACATACTTCCTCAAGCATCACCTTTACTAAATAGCCCATGAAATTCTCTGTAAATATCAACATTAATATTAACGAGAGTTTCCTTAAAATGTTCGGTTCTATAAATATTTATGATAAGAATTTAGTACGTATCAATCCGCGATAGATTATATATTACTAAAACATTTATTTTCTTACTCTTAGTCATGTCCATCTAAATGCCAACTTTTTGTGATTTGGCAAACATTTCTAGAAATACTTTTGGAACTAAAACATATTAACAAAAATATATGTTTTTACCAAAATAAATAAGAAGTTTTGCTTATGTCCCAGGTATTTTTGTCACCCAGTAATACATAAGTACGAGTATGTATATTATTTTTATTTGTGTACTTATCTATGTCTCTACAACGAACCATTTAATCTATACTTATAATAAATCTTTTGTAATATTTCCCTTATGTGATATTTTTGCAATCGCTACATGTTATTAATAGGGTTAAAAAACGATTCGTTATTCTACATTAAAACATTAATCTTAGTTAGGCTTGGATATTAAAAATAACCACAACTGACAAAAAATAATGATAAAAATCTCTATCATTAGTTATGAACTCGCAAAATGTATTTGTAACAAAACATGTAATAGTTCTATCTACTGGTATTTACAGAAAAGCTACCGCCAAATAATCCACGTGAACACCAGGTAACCTTTTTCATAGATTTTCCTAGAGCTCTGGAAATAGCGAGTATGTGAGCCCACACACCTATTGCCTAGGCAGTGTGTGTGTTATCTACATTGGCACTTGTTTACCGCGATCTGCAAGCAGACCTTGAATTCGGCGGCGGTCACTGGCCCGAGGCCTCGCGGACGAATATCATAAATTTTATTATTATCGACCCCGGATGGTGGCACTGTAAACTACCAAATTTAATTTAGCCGTTCCATTCGCTCCATTTTTAAATTCAAGCTCTATTTAACAGTTTTATTTAGGAATTGACACGTACAATTATAAAGAAAAAAATCAAATATAAAATAGAAAAAACAATTAATAAATATTTTTTCTGTAATCCGTAAATATCACAGAATATATTTTCAGACGCCCCAATTTCTACGTTCACCGCAAAAATAAACAAAATTGTTTATCATTGTTGGCAAGTTCGGTCGCCATTTTCAGCGACTGGAAGACCGAGTTCGTGAGCTTATTACCGTCTTTGCGTGTGTGTGTGTTAGTGTAACGCTGAATTCTTGCCTGTGTGCTCGTGATTGGCGATTTTGGTGGCTCAAGGACGCCCAGTGCGAGTTCAGTAGCCACCATCGACTGTGAATGACACCATTTCGAACATTGACCTTATGCGTTTCCTTTACACCCGGTGAGGATCAGTTAAATTATAAACGATTGTGTTGAAGCACCTTTTATCGACTTTGACTTAGAAACAATACAGGCATTAGCATGAAGTTAATTATGAAGCTAAGTCAATACCCTTGCTTTACACATTGAACATTACATGTATTCACACATGTGCATTAACTGTAGTTAGTGTCTTATCGCGATCTAGCTGACCATCTGCACAATTAGAACAAGAAATTTAATGATGGTTATCTTATAATGGTTATACATTAGTCGTCTATGGTAATTATCTCTTGATTAAAATAAGTTTGAACCAGTCTTCTTATCAACTGTCTACACGCAAAACATGCACATGTACTAAATAGATGCTTCACGTTATTAAGTATTCATACTATGTCAACAATGTAAGGAAAGTTACAAATACTTAGAGTTAGGTTTGGTTAGGTTAGAGTTAGGATATAAAATTTTGAACGATTTTGACGTTGAAAGTAATTCACCCTATATTTTTTTAAACTTACTGATAGAAGAAGAAACCGAGTTTATCGTTGTGTGTAATGCGAACGAGTCATTGTTGGCGAAGATATTTATAATGCAACGGCCCAAAATAGGACTGCAGTCCTACGTAAGGTCGGTCATGGACCGCTGAGTTACGTTGGACCTACTTGGAACACCTCGTAGTTATTAATACACTATTTCTGCTGTGTTTATACATTTATAAAAGGTACAAGTGTGCACTGCCAAGTGCACCGCTTCATCAGTATTTCCTCGTTCAAATTTAAAATAAAACTAAATGTGTTTTCCCTTTGTTACAGGTAAGTTGGAGAAATGGTCTGAGTTTCCGCAAGTGGCATGGGTAAAGTGCTGTTGGCTCACAAGTTATGATTGCACGTAATGCGTTCTCGTTAGAGCACAATGCACCAGGCTGCAGTGGTGGTGTGGTGTCAGTCACCCCGTTCTAACGGGGCCTGCCCTATAACCGCTCGCGACTCGCGAACAGCCGTCAGCCGCGCCGCAATTGTCGTGAAATCGCTTACTAATGCAACTGCAACTGTATTCGTAATGCATACGTAATAGCCGTAGCCTAGCGCCACGTAGTCGCCGCTTGATAAAATAGAATGTGAAACAATTCACTTGGCAACGTTCGTATGGACCTTAACGTAAATTCATTACTATCGGTTGACCTAACAATGAAAATTAACATTAATGTAGAAAATAAATTAAGGAGCTCGTATACGAAAATCTATTTCTTCTATAAATAAACCGACAACGTGGCGGATAACCGCGCACTTGGTCCGAGTTTGCGCTCTATGGCTTTAACCCTTCGAATGGTGAAAGAAACAATCCCACACCAATGTCCAACGTAGGATAGTATGGAATAGATCATAAAAAATAAAAAATCTAGTCGCTTAGTGAGTGATAGTAACGTCAAACATATTTTTAGGAAAAAAAAAATTACCTAGTCTTAAAAATAGCAATGAAAAACTTCTATAGATATTTAAGGGAATAAATATGTTATTTAATGCCATCTCAAAAAAATCTTATCAACACATTGCAAAAAAACAAATCGCACATTTATTTCACGGAACTGTACGATTATTTTCGATTTCATGTCAACAACTGAATAAATGCCTAAATTATGAGAATAGCATATTTTGGAAATATCGAGGCTTCCCGCTGATATTTTATCATTAAGAAATCGATTTGAAAGAAGATCCCTCTCCGCGATATCGTTTAGCGAAAACACAATGCTGCCGACTATCTGGGAATGTCGGTTACGAATTCGTCTTGACAAAGGGATGTTAAAAAACTAATCTTTGAACAGTCCTATCCCTATTTTTTGTCCCCAAAAACGTTTCGATTAAAGAATCTTTTAATTTTTTACACGTTCATAGAAGAGTTAGATATCGCGAAACTCGCACAAAGATACACATTTGAGCAAAAACTTGGAGTTTACCTGTTCGTGAAATCGGAGATGAAAAGAAAGGGTACGTGGGTTCGCATCGTCATTTTTTAACAATTCGATTTTACCTGATTTTTTTGTAAAAAATGGAAAAAATGGAATCGAAATTGAAAGGAAGTTGAAGTAAGGGTTAGCAAATTTCTATTGTTGCATTATGGGTTCAGCAGATGGTATTGAATCGCTACGTTGCTCTCTGTCCCTGCGATAATATGGGTCACGACCAACCGGTCATACGTTTTATCTCCCTTAACCCACATACTTAGAATACATAAAAAACTTTTCTGTTACAATAAAGAGCATTAAAACAGAACATTTTTTATGTTGTTAAAAAAGTAATATAAATTAAGACTGGTTAACGCTTCAAACCATATCTTTTTTAATTTGCAAGTTCATCTTTTTAAAAGGGTTAAAAAGATGGTGCTCAATTCGGTTGATATTTCAGCTTAATGAGAATGATTAATATACTCGTTTTATGTTATATAACAATACATAGATTGTTAACATTCTCCGTTATTTTATAAAATAATTCGCAAATAAAACAAAGATTTCATTAACAAAATGCAAAACCTTCTCTACATTCAAACCCATACCTTGTTTTCTTTTTTATATTTTATCACACGAGTTATTTCTCATTTCCGCATACATATTTGCTTGTATTGTTATTTTAGTTATACATCAAGGTTGATGGTGTAGTTGGTACACGGTGTACACACCGTTACACGCACTCGCGAAGTTGAGTGCACGCGCGCGCGGTCGCCGACACTACCAGTTATTATAACCGACGTCGACCAACCCATGGCTAATTCTTTACTACGAGCTCTTCGTCTTTTTACAGCTATTATCAATAGACTGCTGTACCGAGCACACGTCTTTTCTCAGGTTCAGAAAAGTTGGGACCTATTTTACATTTCTCGATTTTATATACCTTGGGAATTTTAAAGAAAACATTTGTGTAGGTACATTTTCTCGCTTATTTTCATATAATATGGAAGTAACAAACAAACATGCTTCTAAGTGGATTGCATGCTCGTTTGCTACAGTAGTAGCAGCAGTATAATAAATTGTACTGCAATCAGTCCCACAAAAGATAAGTTTTACCAGAGTTTGACCACAGATACATTGCTACCCCTAAGGACTAAGTTGGAACGCCAGAGTTAAGTATGTCTCCAGTGAGGAGGTCGGGATTCGTACCAATGGGTACAGCTGTTTTGCAGACTACGCTAGATAATGCGACTCCACATTGAGCAATTAAGTATTTCTTTGAAAAAATATTTTGCACGAAAGTGAAATCGACATGTGCACTTTCGCAAGCCACCCCGAAACGTGGCACGCGAACATATGTAACGCCACGCGTATGATAAGTACACCTTGTCGCCCTCTTCCTGATAAAAAACTTACCACAAAAGATTCAAAAAATTCAAATGATCGACCACTTTTTACTAATAACAAGGTACCTTCTGCTGCGTTTCTCCACCAGCTGGGAGACGAGGAAGCGCATATTGGCATCCGACCCAAAAATAATTGCCGATTGCCAAAAATCGAAACCGCTTTGATAATACCTCCAACATTAAGCTCGCTGAACGAAGTCGGCCCGTTTTAACAAACTGCCCGTAATAATACATATCCAAAGTTGAACGACTGTTTTATTGTATTATTTTTTTGTATACGACGTTACTATTCTTATCGACAATCTACTTTGATAACTGGTGGTAAAGTTGAAATTATATAGCTAGTATAAATGGCTCGATTATTTTATAACTACGTTACCAAATCGGTAATCGTGTCCTACGCACGATTATACTGACGAAGAGTTTGATGACCCTTTCACAAATAATGAAGCCACTGTGATATTTGGTTTGTTATGGAACACGACATGTTTAACATGAATATTTAATGAATATATTCCATAGTACCAGTCACAAGTAATTCGTTGACACTAGATAGAAGTAAAACTAAAGAAATTAACCATAATACATTTAACCCAGACGAATATTTCAACGATAAGGATGTATGCTAGTCATTTCTTTAACAAACAATAGGTACAAATAATTTCACGATTACTTATTCTTACTATTTAAACAGAAAAGTTATTTTGAAATTGAGTTTTTTTTTATTTCGAACGTTTTTCTATAATTATTTTAAGTTGTAAGCAATAATACTTAAACATAATTAAATCTATCAAACTATTATTTTGTAATAGAGTTAATGTCATTCTTCAATAACATGTAAGATATCACGTAAAATAAGAAAGTTATATAAAAAAAGATAAAATAAATCTACAAAACTATAGTTGCAGTAGCACGGAAAAAAGTGATTGAAACCGGTCTGTAATGAAATGAAAGTTGGTTATAGGTAATAGGTACTCGTTACTTTCTCCGGCTTCGAACACTCGAACTTTAACCGCATAGTTTGTTAAACCCTATCCTATTGCTAAACGGTTTAATTATGTAACCAGTGATAGATTAGGAAACGAGACTTTAGACGATTATTACGTAATGTAAAAGTTTGAAAAAGACGAAAATAATTGACGCATATTGTTTAGTCACAAGTTAATGTGTGTGATATAAATACACCTTAATATTGTTATTTCATATATTCTTCTACTCTAAACCTATAAGATAGTAATGAACCCGTACATAAAATATAGATAAAGTGATTTTTGTTTGTCCGATACACGTATCTAGACAATTGATTTGAAACGTTGATGACTTAATATTTCCGCGTCCCATAAGGTATTTGAAGTAACAAAGATATATTAATATACAATAAGAGTTCCATCTTTCATTCAAAATAAATTTCATTTCAAGTGTTCCTTCTGTAATTTAACCCACAGCTGTAATCGCCGCGTCCAAAAGTATGGAACTTGAATTGTGATTGAATTCTATACTTAACTAGAGTTTAAAGGTTAAAATTAGATTTTTCCTTTGTTTTAATACATACAGAGTTAGAAGTGGCCAGTCACTCCGATTAAATCATTTCAAAGAGCTAGTTCCCTAGAAATGAAATTATATCTAATGCGGTAACCTCTACTACTACAATATTTATGATGCATTGTTTTCGCGATGATTCTATTGATTTATTTAAAATAAATTCATATATACCCTATTTTTGCACCACTACTTTAAATCGCTATATATCTGTGTCTTCGCGTATGAATTCATGAAATAATACAACGAATTAACATACATTTTACACGATTTTTTCGTTCAAAGTTTGGTGACCAGTTTCATAGTTTAAAAACACAAACAAGTGGATGAAACGAGAGACGACGCCATTTATATAGTAAAATATACAAAATTATACGATTATTCCTATGAAATGTTACAATTTTCGATACTAGCAAAATAAGACGCAGGGATAGGATGTTCAACAAATGTAAAATTTAACCCAAAACATAAATAATGCAGTAAAATATAAACGCAAATAATGTTTAGTAGTTATCAAAATATCTTTACGTTTAAACAAATATTATATATGAAGGACTTCTCTTATGTAGGTATGACTTTATAAGCCCACTTGATATTGAAGAGAAACTGCCTACTTAGCCATATTAAATACAACATAATATAGTTTTTTTTGTATTTTGGTCACCATTGAGGACGTTTGTTCTATACACTTTGTGGTTATCCTTTTATGAAGTCAATAAATAGCTATAGATGGAACATTTTTTGCCAACCTGAGTCTACATAAAAATAGGTGATGTTAATTAAGTATATTTTATATTTTCTTTTAAATAAATAGATAAAAAAATCATAGAGCACACGTAATTGGCAATGTTTTTTGTGTTTACTTAATTGTTTTTTTTTTGCACTTGTTTACTTAAACTTCGCGCGACCTCGATCTTAAAATGTGTATAACTTTAATATTTATACGCTTAATGACTTCTGCCTTTAAATTTAAATCTGAAAATATATTTAATTACTTACAGCGATCAAAAAACGCGGTGAAACCTCGTAACATCGTTGTCTGGCATTGAATTCTAGTGTGACTAATTTCGATGACGACCAAATTTTACTTTGAATTTGGAACAATTATGACGCAAATTAATATTAATATAATATTATATTATAATATAAACAATCGCATTCGGCCAATGGACATATTATGCGAGGTTTTTTAGCCCGTGTCACGTTTCAATGCGAATAGGAAGCTGTTTGAACCTTGAGCGGATTTGCATTACATTGAAAGAGAAGGAAGAAGAAGGCGTCCAAAGTGATTTAAATAAAGTCAAGGATGATTTGCGTCGCAAACAACGGCGGGGTCAGTACCTCGGCGCAACCGCCGAAATTATCGCGGGCATACACGCGCCGCGCGGCCAACGAACGGGCGAAGGCCATGGGTCCCCCGCGCCCGCCCCCTCACTCCCCGCACATCCACCATATACTTCTACATCAAACAACCCATATTAAGACTACTCCTAGGTGTGGCTATCTCTCAAACATCTACGTCTAAAGTTAATTATAAGGAGGTCTACTACAACGTAGCAAAGTCACTGCCTATAGTTACCAGTTACGAGTGTTATGCACCCTTATCTTAACATATACCATTTATTTTTACATGTGGTAAAAGTTTAAAAACCTATGTAGACGTAGCCTTAAGAATATTTTAGTCGAGCACATAGGTACATTTTTATTTTTAGAACATAATTGCGCAACTATAATAGGTAGGTAATTAGGTATACATACACCTATTACGCATTTACGCTTTTCCCTGAGCATAATAAAGTATAATTCAAATATAATGCGTTATTAAATTATAATATAAGCAATAATATTATGACTATGAATGACATTTAAAAAAATCATAAGTTTCATAGTTTTAAAATCACGGTATACGGTTCTTATAGTATACTTCATCGATTAAAGGAAGCAATCGCATCCTACCGTAGGTGTATCAAAATTTTACGTGTATTCTCACGCTATTTTCCTAAATACAACAATATATTAAATAAGACTGAACAATTTATCATCGGGTACACAGTAATAGTATTAGCGAGCTGAAATTTGAAAGCGTTTACGTGGGCGCGGTGAGAGCGGAAGGTTGGCGCGGAAGGCGGGCAGGTGGCGTCAACGCGCGGCCGTGAACTTTCTTCGGACACGTTTTCAGGAGCGATGCTGCGCAATTCCGACAGCCTGCCCCTCCGCGCCTCCACACCTCGCTCCACGCGAATCTTCTAATCATTGCTCGAGATCGAGTAAGAATTTAGATTTGAAATAAGTATGCTATGCTCAAGCTTTTTTATTATTATACGACTGACTCTTAAAAAATCGTTTATATTTTTTGTTTTGTAGAACGTATTCTCATTCAGCCGCTCTTATTTATTCCTGGAAAGTCCGAGACAAATTTCTTAAAAATGTATTCAGCACAAGTTTCAGAGTTTCACGTTTACTAATGCATTGTTTACAAAAAAATTGGAATAGATCAGTATAATGCAGCTTAATTTTTCGTTTTCCGTAGAAATGGGGTCCATTGAATAGAATTAGCTTCCTGTTACACGTGTAAGTTGGATAAACGACATTAATGTTTTAATTAAGGTGAAAAAACCATAATATTTATTTTTGCCCAGGAAAATTATCATAGCCGATCTATGGACAGTTTTAAATAAGGACTACCTATCCTATTACGTTCTTAACAAATGTTTATGAGGTGTAATGCCTACTTTATATCGGCCATGCTCGGTTGCTACGTCAATTAAATAAAATGGATGAATAAATAAATCCTTGTATAAACCGTTGTTAAAATCAACCAAAACAAAAATCGAAACATTAAAGGTGATATGGATATAGAGCCAATCACTTGTCTTATAATAAACGAGGGCGAGTAAATGTAACAGTAGGAAACGAACACGGCACACTTCCTCATTCTTGTCCCTGTTGTGTAGAAGTGAGTAATGCAACGTAACTTGCACACAACGAACGGGTTATACAACCGCGCATCATCGCCCGTGCGCCGCAAGTAGGCAACGTTGCTCCCGCGCCGCTCTGATTACGCACACCACTTCCAATACATCGTTTAGTCCCTATTTACACACGCGACATAAAAATATTCGACTATTTTAATGTCTTGACAGAAGTCCGCGGACATCCGACACTATATGAAAATATGACAGGTGTCCTAACTGAATAGAGTTACATTTTTACGCTGGAAGATTTATTTTTACTTTAACACAAAAATAGATGTGACAGGGCAGTTAAATTAAGGCAACCAAATCAAAATTGTAGCACACTACAATCAATAACTAAACATTTCTATTTAGACCGTCTTCCAAACTCTATTGTCTGCTAGCCACCGCGTAGTCAAAAATTGAACATGCGATTAATAGTCTAAGCTTTTAATAGTAAATAAACAAACTTATTTAGTAGCGCGTGTAAACTTGGCCTTATTTTCACCGCGCCATCTACCACCGACACCGTACTACAGATCCACTGCCATCTTGTGCCAATAGCCGATTTCAATGCTCCAATTGGCACATTCTCGTTAAGTCACGTCTCGCGCGAAGGACTAAGTTGTACTATATTTCCTGTATTCTATAAAAGTACGCGGTTTGGCAATCATTTGTTGCCCACTTAACACTCCTCAAATAACTCGGTTTCATACGCGGTCGTCCTTATGTCGAGCAGGAAGTCTCGTTTCGTAGTAAATATCAAGGCAAGCGTATTCATGATCTAAAAGAAGAGAGAAAGGAATTGTTACACTCTCTTGAGTTTACGAGGACCATATTTATACCATGTTTATATCAACAAATTAAATACAAATCTATTTTTACCTAAAAACGGATAACAATATATCAACATCCGTATAATCGATTTATGTCATAGAGAATAATACCTACGCAATATTAAATTGTAAACACAATTCAGACAATCCAAACATTTATTATTGTCTGTCATTTGCCTTAGTTAGTCAATGATGAATGTAGGTGACCCTAGCATGTTTTTATGTCCTAACAACATTTTAGTACCCGCCTATATACCTAACTGTACGTAGGTACTTAGTCTTTTAAAGACTCTAAATATAGAGCATGTAATTTAAGATTAGTAGCAAATTTACAGTTCAATCAAATCCGACTCTGCTATATACATTTCCTCATTAGTTTGACATTGCCTTGAGGCCAAAGTGCGGTTAATTCGGTATTATTTGACATTGACGCTCCGATAGTGGGAAGTACCAGGAGCCAATGAGTCTATTCCCTGTTTACGGCTTCATTAGAAGAATGAGTCATTTCCATAGAAAGGTTGTGGCTACATTCAGTTTACTTGGCTACATTTAGTTTCATTAAATTGAAATGGAATGGAATGAAACATTTGTTCGTCAAAAATGTAACACACACGAGTAAGTTCATACAATGTACATTGTACACTGAACGTGAACAATAAAAATATTTTTTCTATGCATTGGAATCAAAAACCATAGTAAATACCTATATAAAATTACCTTATGTAGGTACATAGTTGAGTAATGGTACCTCATGTAGGTACATGTGACGGGTTTAGTCATGTTCCCTATGAAACTACTAGTAATTCAAACACATAAAACATATCCAATCACGTTGACGATTCTCGCGGTTTCTGCCAAGTTTTGAAGGTCGTTCCCATTTAGCATTACGTTTATGTTTGACTGACGAGTAAATCAGTATTTTACATAACATTTATAAACCAATGCGAATTTAATTAGCCCATTTACAAGGTTGTGTTATAACTGACAATTTATTCGTCTTCCTCATTCCTTAAAGACACAATAGTCAATAAGGCGATATAACAATACGTTATTACAACATGACTTTGTAATTTTAAAACCAGAACTTTGAAAATAACTTAAACTGAAATATATATAAATTGATCTCGGCTTATTAAGCGCCGCCATACGTTATGGAGGTCAATTTAACTGGTTGCTGTTTCTGCAGTATTTTAAAACAACTTTAAATTGAAAACACATTACAAAATAATTACATTAAGTTCACAAAAACTAGAGGAAGCGCTCGGATAGCAAAATAGCAATGCGAACATTCCAGGTGTTTGTGGGGCCCCAGGCCGGCGTTGCTATTAATTGAGCTCACCCGCCAAATTGACCTTGGCCTTGGCACGGGTTGCCGAATCACCCGAGGTCGACCGATTGAGCTCGTCCGGATCGCACGCTCCATCATGACTATTGTCAGGTCACGTCACCATGCCACGTCGATACGCTTAGATACGCTTTGACCGTGATTCTAGCAAACCAGTAATGTTGACCGAGGATGCTAATGTCATTTAGATAAGTCTAAACGGAATAAACTAATTTTTGTCCGTTATTTCGTAATAAATGATATTACCCAATACTACGAAATAGTACAAAGAAAAAATCTTGATACTTTTAAAGCTACTTAAAAAAACGATATTTTCAATTCAACTGTATTTTTAGGGAATCAATGTACTTTGTAGGTGTATGGAAAAACAATTTTATCGAATGCAAAATTTCGTATCGAAAAATCTAATCTTGATATTTGGTATCATACTAATATTAGGTAGTTAATCTTGAAATGTGCTAGGCTGATTGGAGTTGTTCTTTGATTGTAGTAACAAGGCGTATACAGACATATAATATTTGTTTTAAGAAATTTTGGAAGTCCTTTCATTGTGTTAGTATTACACCAGCAGAAAGGTGGCTTGGTGAAATCGTAAAAATATAGAAAGGGATTGAATAGCAAAATTTTAAAACAAACAAGCAATGGCAGACGCCTTTATAAGTGTAGAGCTCCTTAACATGGACCAAATATGATTTTTCATTTTATTTTATTTATAGTGATATTAAATTGATTTATATATATCTTGGCTTGTCACAGTTGCGTCTAGTTCATCTATTTGTGAACAGTTCGACAGTCGGTAACATATGTAGAACTGCGCAGGCGCAGTGTCGTCACCAGCGGGGTAATTGACTCGCGCTGACCTCGCTGCTTCGGAAAAACTCGCCTGAGCTCGGAACTTTTCGCTGCTCCACGTTGTACACTTTATTATACCTTCTGTTATACATACGATATTAAATATTAAACAAAAGAAGTATAATATATGCCGTCTTAACAGCTCTAGGTATGTTATGAAAATGTAAAATCCTACACGATTTTTTTGTGTCCAGAAAAAATTACGATAAGTTGTGGTATTTCTTGTGTTGCTGTATATTGCAATATTACAATCAGAATGGGTATACTTAAGACACAAAGTAAAAATAATTAAATCTGTTAAATTTTTTTAAAAAATAGCATTTTTTGTTACTATAAACGTAGAGTTTTAAATGCGACACTGCATTGACTTGAAAATGAATATGAAATCTATGTTAGAAGAAAAAAGACATAAGACAATGTACAACAATGAACACGTTAAAATATTTCTTCCATACACCAAGGCATTGAAGAAAGAAAGAAAGAAAAAATATATTAAAGAAAAACTGAAGGAAATTTCCAAGTAGACCAGACATCAAATGTTTACACATCCACTGTACAAACAGCGGAGTTCACAATAAAAATGGGTACAACAACAACAACAATCGATCGGATCGCGTTTCAAGAGCATCATGTAACCGCCTGTCAGCGAGGCCTTGACCGCAAACGCCCGCGCCCGGTCCAGTGCCGAACTCTACCAACTTCGCAGAACTCTACTTTACATCTATTGCGTTGTTGCTTGTTATTTTGAGGGCACGTGAATTAACTGACATAACAATTATGCGATGGATTCGTCACGTCTCAGATTCAACCTCTTTTATGCAAATATAATTGTTGGGATGGTTTACTCGTTTACTACCCTATCCTACTTTTAACTGCATGAATATCATCTCTTAATAATCTCTTCTAAGTATTATGTAGCTTGTGGTATTGTTGTTTACAAAACCGTGCTGTTGACCACATTTAAACTGTTAAAGTAATTTATGAGTGCGATAATGGAGGTTCTAAAAGCGGTGTGAGTAGGGTAACCAGGCAATTGAAATGTTACGGATTATTGATGAAAATTTTAAGACCTTTTGACTTCAATTTAGTTAATTAATAACATGCCGTAATATTTAATCCCTGGACTAAAATAAGTAAGATATTTTTTATAAGTAAATATTATTTGAATTCAATACTGATTTTTTAAATATATTCAGCACATTTTTGTACAATTAGTATTTTTTTATTTGTTTTTAATTTCATTTTCAATATCTTACCTATAAATTATTGCTTTTCGAACTCATATCGTTTCGTTTAGTAGAAGTGGGTCGTTAAGATGTTTGTCCCAAAATAATATCCGATTCACCTAGTAACATTGTAGGGCCGTTGGTGTGGCGCTGGGCTCCATTGTCCCGTGTCCTTGGTCCAGCGGGAAGGCCGCCCGCCTCGCCACTTTATGGCCTTTACAAAGGACACTGTAACGACCCTACGTAATTCCAACGTCATTAACGCTTTTTCTATACATAAAAGGACTAGGTCGGATTCTCGTTTTGTTTTATTTTTGGAATTTTCGAATGTTACAAAAGTATCGATACCTATGGGTATTTTATTAAGAGCTTCGATCAACAATACCAACAGTTACCTAGTATTGTTGATCAAAGATTAAGAGCCACAGAAAATGATCCACAAAAGTAGCAATATAACAAATTTCGAATGAAATGATTTGAAATCACATCTACAATCACAATTGCTACTCAATGGTCATGTCAAATATTTTGGTAAGTACGAGTAAATAAGGTAGATATCTAGTAACTATCTCTAAGATATTAAAGTATGTACCTACGCCTATCTATCGTATGTAAGAGCCTTATGTCATTTTTTAAGTCTAGAATTTAGAAGACAGATGACAGAAATATTTGAAGCTTCGGTGCTTCCTAGTCCTGTGAGTTTTACCACCTTTAGCTTAATTTTTTACTATTCCAATAATTCGGAAGTAGAAAAAACGGAAGCCATAAATTGCAAACAATAAGGCACTCGGATGGCTTTTTATAGAACAGTAAAAAATGCGTCCGATACAACGAGATCGTCAAAAGTGAATCGGCCCCATTGACTGCGGTCACCTAACAATGCACTATAATACATGTGGCTACCGACTGACGGGACACCTTTTTAGGGTTGACACCCATATGATATATTGTTTTGTTCTATATTTAAGATGATTTAAGTGCACTATATCAAATAGAGTACGAAATATATATAATTACTCATCTAAAACCTAAAAAATACTGAAACAATACTGTCAAAAAGTTATCAGATCTCATGTACACGCAAGCTTCTATTTCTACATGTCTTAAATTCACAAACTTGTATCTTAGTCATAATATGCAGCTTGGCCATTTCGTTACTACAAGAACTAGTACATCTTGCGCTCATGTGACGGTAGTGAAATGGTCAAGCCACTTAGTCTATAATATAGACTAGAAGTCATATAGTGAGTCGAGAAGGAAATAAATTTAAAGTTTATCCTACTCATAGTAACCTAAAGTATTGCATTTTGTCATATTTCATTTTAGTTAAAAAAGGTAGCATCCCTAGCCGTCCCGAGTTTTTGTTATTATACAAACACAAGCCACAATCACCTCTACAACGTACATTATAAAGGCTAATTTCATATGGCAAGCAGCCACTTGAAGCTATTAAAGTAATTTGAAACCAACGTCCCAATATTAAAAGTGAGGGCAACGGAAGGAAGTAAAAAAATTGCGCTCCTACTCACTTTCACGTAACATACTATTGTGTACATATGCTACGTTTTTTATTATTTGTGGATTACTAACTTTTGATAGAAAAGGTTCGATTATAATTTTCATTAAAAAAAAAACAAATTTGACTGAAATCTAATGATTAATGTTAATTCATTATGACAGTGATCCTTGAAGTTTATGTTTAACATTATATTATTTCTTTGAATGTAGCATTTACAAAAGATCTATTATCTTTACTCTCTACTTCTAGCTCTACTCATAAAAAATATTCAATAGATAAGTACTTTGTGTAAATCTAATTAAATCATTTCTGTAAGACATTAAAACAATTTGTTTCAGTCAGGATTGAGAAAATAAACAACAACAAACGAAGTAAATATTCGATAAAGTACATTTTTATAAATTATCTCCAACAAAAATGGATTTGGCAATCGCGACGTGTACAGTCTAAACATCCCGTCACGTGGAAGAAACTTTAAAGAATGGGAAACCTTTAAAAATCGTCTTTTACAGAAAAAAATCTACATGGCGAAATATTGAAGGTTTTTTGAGCAAAAACTTCAAACAATGGCATTAAGAGTGAACACCTTTCGTCCACACATGATATTGGTGTGTGCAACCCTTTTTTTAGTTTTTTCACCCGTTTGTTACCACTAGCCGTATCAAAATTGAAAGGATGTGAAGTTTTTAACTACCCTACCTACTAGCTAACTACCATGGGCAGTATGGGAAACTGACCCAAAATAGGACAATAGGTATTATTTGAGATCGATTACAGACTGAACTAGCTACTGAAGAGGTTTACGTTGGAAAGCCTCATAATAATATTTCTGCCTCACCTCAAACAATTAAAAAAATAAATAATAATAATAATAACACACTAAATTTTAATAGTCCATACCTACGTAATAAGTCATAACTTCAGTAACTTCAGTTTAAATAACTTAAATAGTTTAAATTGGGGTTTTGTGTTTTGTTGCAACCAGATTAAATAAAAAAAACTAATTATAAAAGAGTAAAAAATATACTGAACTAGGAAATCATACTAACTTGTTTTGATACAAAACCCAAGGAAATTAGAAATTTAAACTGTTCAGTCGAATTATTATTATACATTTATTATTTATTGCCCTAAATTCCATGATATCCGATTCTATTAACAAAAACCACAAAATAGTAACAAAATATTTCGTTACAGATTTTGAATTTCGAAGCTGACAGAATTTGAATTTAGAAGCTGGATATAAAATAAATAGTGGTTAAGAAAGCAGAATTTAGTGGAAATGTGACAAGGCGCTTGCGCGGGCGACGGCCTTGACCGGCCTGCGCCAAAATTTCCCGGTCGTTCACCCTCGCCCACCGCCACTCGTCTTTATCACGTAAATAGCTGCCGAGACGACACAAAATCCACTCTAACACTCAACAAACAAGTTTCATGTTCCGATAACACAAGCATCTATTATATAAAATTAAATCATGTACCTATCGGTTAAAGAAACTTGTTTATCAATAAGCCTGTGCGTCGTCAGGAATATTGTTGCTTGTGTTGGGAATTTAAGATAAATAAATATGCGATAATACCTACGTGAGCGTGACCTAACATTCATTAGTGGAGTGATAGTGCGATTACCAATATAGAATGTCTTACCTCAATACCTGCTCGAGTGAAAACAATTTATATTAGGTATACCTACAGGTATATTACAATGTATAAAAGTATATATGTTTTTTGTATCTATTAATAGGTATATGTAGGTAAATGTAATATTTAAAAAAGTTTTATACACTTACATATAATATCTAAAATAAAAATCATGAAAAATATGGTTGTATGACAACTCAGTATTGACTGTAATGTTGCATTCTCTGATAATAAATTCGTGTCATTAACAATTTAGCGGAACTTGATCGAAAATAAATAGTTGGTGAGAGTGTCCCGGAAGTGTGTGCTAGGAGGGAAGCAGGCAAGCGGGCCGGGCGGCAGCGGGTCACTCCGTCACGCGGCGACCTACACAGCATTCGCCATCCATTAGCTCGATTTCGTGTTCAAGTTCACTCGCGTTCCATCACCGAAAATATTTTCGTAGTGTGACGCAACCGGCACGACTGCGTCCCACTCGAACGTATCGGGGCGGCTCTCAGTCCGCACCGCTCTCGCGCGACCTTGGCCGCCGTGCGCCCGCAAGGTTCGGGTCTTCGAACTCGAGCGCGCCGGCGGAGCCGCGGGACGGGGGCCTCCGCTCCTCCAATGGCTGGCCGCGCACGGCCGCGCGCGCTCTCCATTGGTCCGCGACCAGCGCGGCAATGACCTCGGGGACCGGAGTTCGAAGCGCACCGACGTTCGCTTCGAAGCGCAAACCGCCGGGCTCCGCAGGCTCACAGGGGCGAGTTTCGCTCGGCGGCCTCCGCTCCGCCGCGGAACCGATCGTATCGCACGGAGCGGCGATCGTTTCGCAGACTTTCACTCTTAAGGGAAGGCTCGCGCGGCACCGTGGAAGACGGCGCGCGGCTCGAGCTCAGTTCGTCGATCGAGCTCGAGCGAGACGCACGCGGCGCGTGCGGCGGTAGTATCACGGGTCGAGCGACCTTCATCCCTCGAGACGTGCCGGCCTCGCGCCTCGGCCCATGCACTCCTGTCCCATATACGAGAACGGAGAGCGCGGATCGCTCGCTTTGAGCCCACAGGCTCGGATGTGGCTGACGTGAAGTGAAGTGCAACAGACGACAGTTGTTTAGTTTTAATTGATAATATATGACTTTGAAGTGATGTCTCCGGACAGCAGTTACGGGCGCTACGACCCCCCCACGCCGGTGGACAGCATGATGAGCCCGGCGCACAAGGAGCGGGAGCCGGAGCTGCATATAGGTAGGCCCGCCAACTTCACCGCTGTTTGTTTACCTCCGACTCCCGCCATATATTCGACTATTCGGGTTAATTTCGTTACATGCATTAATGTAACACCTACAGTGATATATTTTCATTTTATAGAACAGTATTTTTTAAAAGCTTAAATATTTAATTATCTATAGAGAATTGTTATTGTTATGATATGACATAACTTATGTAGGTCAAAATTTTTTTTATGTCCAAAGGATTTCCAAATTGGTAAATAAATACAAAATAATATTTTGATAATTCAAATCTATATAAAAAATAAAATCAATAATAGAGATAAAATAAACCCCTAACATAACTTAAGATATTAGGCAGTTAAAAATCCAAAACATTTGTCCATTATTACATTGAGCGCTCATTCACAAAGTAAATCCTTAAATAATTCTTCAAATTCAATCAATTATTTTTTTATGTTTTTTACCTTTTTGATTAATGACAAATTTACGCTTTGATACAGAAAAGGGGTAGAAAAGTAACGTGTAATTGTATATGAATTTCACAGCTGATTGCAGAACGAATGTGATGGATGAATTGTTGAACATTACCGTTGGTAGGGCCGAAAAACAATTAGCAGCTTTGTGCAAAACATGAACACTTCACGTGTAAGTGTCGTTCGCCCCTGTGCAAATTGGGGTGCAATACGGGCTGAGACTGCAGGGAGTCCAATCGATTCCAATCCTAATGATCTTATCGAAATCGATTACTAGTCTTAACAATATTAAATCAACAAAAGAGTTAACCGTTGTAGTCAACTCCCGTGAAATAGTTATTAATGATACCCTTTCTGGATATGGGAAAAAGCTGTAAGTTCCTGTAACTTCCATGCAATGAAACAATTATTTCGAAGAGCAGTGGGCGAGTAGTTATGACAACGTCTCGGCGCTTCCGCCTTGTCGTACCACTTTTACTTTTCTCTCGATGCACGTTTCACGGACCTCGCTTGTGATTATACTATCATATCAGCTCTTGACTACTAGTTTGAATAAGTTGAATGTCCTTGATTACGTTCCGTTTTATTACAGAATAGTAATAATATTAGAGCACCTTGTGTAGATCACGTACGAAAACCCATTAGTTCGCGTGTTTCAGGGTGTCTACGACGGAACGTGTTGTATTAGTCGCGGGTGGAGTAGGAAACGTGATTGTTGTTATGCTGGACTAATTATTTATAAACAAACATCGCCCTGACACAGATCGGTGCTCAGTATTTGCACGGTCGGTCGCCGCTCGCGTTATGTGCGAGACTTTCTCGCACTTTCCTCGTCTCTTTAATTGACGTAACGAACGAGCGACTCTCACACGCGCGCCTTAGAAAAACGCTCGAGTTGCATCACACGAGGAGAAATGGCTGCACGCTACCGATTCTTTTGCAACTGCACCAGTTACGTCTCGAATCGCTTTCTCTGTTCCATTGTGATCCCCACCGCGGTGCATCGGCATCGCTAGATCGAGATGAGCTCGTTATTACTAGCGACCATATGCGCTTAAAAAAAGAAAGTAACGCCATAGAAAGCGACCGCGCCGAACGTCGAGCCGCGGCGAGTGGTGCACGCCAGAAATAGAAAGTCTTCCAAAAGCCGGGCCCGCTCCCTTACCAATAAACAAATGACTGCAAGCAAGGCAAGGGGAAAGTGAGAGCAGTCGGGGGCGCCGAACGCACGAACCTGTTTCCTGATCGGCCGCCCGCCGCCCTCCGCCTCTAAAGTCGGCTCTACACTATCCTACATGTGTACACAACAACAAAATGGATCGAATATAGACCTACGAATGACAGAATTTAACTAAATATTCAGGGTTAAAGCAAGTTTCACCATACAAACAATAGTTAAATTCTTTAATATACAGGAGAAATTGTTAATTCATCAATTTTAGAAAGCATAGCTGTTACGACATCCAGTATTTTATAAATACAGTAATAGACAACTAATACTAATCACATGTTGTGGTTGCCAGCACCTGATTTATCATCATCACTGACCTACTAAATAAATCGATTCGACCATTAGTTATTTGAACTAAACCTGTCTTTAACGACTTCGTTATCGCTCACTAAAGATGCATTTTTATATTACCAAACCTATAAACAAATTTAATTTTAACTAAAGAAAGTCTTCAACTGAATCAGATATTCAATTGAGTAGACAGGGGTCATCGACACAGTCGCAGTAATCGAAAGAGCGCTTTCTAAAATAACTATTCAGTGTCATCAACACACGCAACACGTTTGTTACGTCACTTTTTATTTATGCTTGTAATTTGTATGTAATTGCGCAATACAGCTTCGCTAATAATACGTTAATAATACTTCGTTCATATCGTATTAATATGTGATTACATTAAAGAAACAAACATGAAATGTACATAATAATACAACATACACATCTATACACAATCTTCAACTATTGATCTTTATAATTTTTCTTTAGAAATTATATTTTTTTGTAAATGACTACCAATTTCTATCTGGTAAAAATGCTCTACATTTGGAGAGCTCTATCGTGGCGTATTAAATAGAAAAGCAGCAAGATTTATACATATTTACTAAAAATTCTTCAATAGTAGAATGCAAAAATCATTATTAGCGTAATAAACAATGTTCATAATATTTAATCTTCTCCATAACACACGTAAAGTTGTCTGATTATTACTTATGTATAATGTGTGTGAGCTAAGATGCGCAGCTTAACACGGCAGTTGCAACAGATCTTGTAACCCTGGTTCACTTGGACTTTTGTTTGATAATACATTTCTACAGTGAGTAATTACATGTAATCGCGGTTGAACGCTCGTAGCGACAAGGTCACCGCGATACGACGTCACGCCAGTATGTTACACATACCTGCTAAACGAGGGATGTTTTGCATGTTAATGAACGTAATCTTCGTAACTTGTGACTTTATGCTTGAATAACTTTACTTAGGTATACGACGCGTTTCGAAGTCATTTTAACTGTATGTAGGTATGTTCTATAGTAGGTACTCAAGGGTAGCGTAGCGACGAATTTGTAATCGACCGTTATCTATCGGCGGTGATCACTTACCATCTGTTTTGTGAGTCGCTAAACATCAAAAGTTTAGGTTCTTACAAATGCATATGCATATTTTACATACGCATGATTCGTTCCTAATTAAAAGATGTTGTTGTTTGAGTAGTGCTACTCTTCTTAGACTATTCTATTCTTCAACAATGTTATTCTTCAAGAGGCAACATTTTTTCTTACTTGCACTGTAGTCGCACGAAGAGAAACTCTTCCAAATTGAGGACGATTGCTCTGTTTGTACTTTAAACCGGAATTCATTAAGATGTGAAATAAAATAATAAGGGTTTTATCTTTATTTTCATGAATACCTCCTTTTGTTTTGACTATTTGATAATTATTTG
This sequence comes from Urbanus proteus proteus, assembly GCA_018251915.1. Lineage (NCBI taxonomy): Eukaryota > Metazoa > Arthropoda > Insecta > Lepidoptera > Hesperiidae > Urbanus > Urbanus proteus. The sequence continues at coordinate 21,601 of DWPV01000036.1, forward strand.
ATACGTTTTTTTGTACTCTCATAATATATTTGAGAAATGTACCTCTCAACAAAGTTTGAGTCACATTTCCTCACCCGTGAGCCGTACTGTAGGTACGTTAAAAACAACTCGAGTTTATTTTTAAGCAGTCTATTTGTGTTTGTTACAGAGTTCGACGGAACCACCGTCCTGTGCCGTGTCTGCGGCGATAAAGCCAGTGGATTCCATTACGGCGTGCATTCCTGTGAGGGCTGCAAGGTAAATATTACACTTAGTACATTCATCACTTTGAGAAACTTCTGGAATCTGTTACGTTACTTCAAATATAATTTTAGAGGATAATGAAATTGTATAACTAACATAAAATAATTAGTTTAGAGATTGTTTTACATAATTATAATTGAGTTTAAACTAATCCTATTTAAACTATATGTTTATTATCCTCAAAAATATTTCTAACTAAACCATTTAAATAATATTTTATGACTGATTTTGTTTTCCAAAATGCTCACCAGTACCGATCGCAATTTTCGTATATTGTCATATTTACAGCACTCACTCGGCAATACACATCAATAATTATTAGGGACGCAATTATCATTGTGTCATCGTCGAAGTGTCATAACGATAATTAGATCCAGATGAAACGGTGTAATCAGATCATGTAACGATCGTTTCTATTCGCTAAACGTAGTGGGAAGTAGCTCGGTGTAGCTCGGAGTAGCTCGCTAAGACTGATCGCCTTTCTCCGTCCTCGTTTAAGTCTTAGCTCATAGCAATCACTTTCGATATCGTTTTCACATACCTACTTGTTTAAGATGAGCCTCTCGCGTGGCGCACTGGCTTTTCTATTTTACGCGGGTATCCTAGAATTTTTAGAGATAATGCAGCCTTTACAAACTTTCTATAATGTCTTCTTAAAATCTATTTAGAGGTTTGTTAGTAATCCAAATATATACCTAATACAAATTTAAAAAAAAATGAATATTTTTCAATTATAGGATATAATCAATAGCCACTTCAATTATATTTATCGATAGCGAAATGCTACGTGCGCCACTCAAGAAGCATAGCATATATTAACGACATAAACCGTTTTGTAAACATAACAAGTGGCAGCTTTCTGAGTGTCCTAGAGTAGCGACAACAAGGCCGCGATACACGGAAGACAATCTCTGTGGACTCGATGAACAAAGCCTGGCCATGGGTGTTTAATATCAAATTTTTTCGTTTGACGCATTAATTTCAACACGACCTCGCGTATGACCCTATTTAATATACGGCCATATTCGATGTCCATGCAACAAATGTCCAATTGGTACAAAAAATCGTGTGAATTTACAAAAGCGGTTTTTGGGTCGTTGATGTACCTGCTGTCCTCGGCTAGACGGCCAGCCCCTTGCGCCCCAATTCTATTTTATTTTTGTTTTGGATACCTGTCTCGGATACAATCACACGGGAACGACCCGGCCTAAAGAAATCTTTTCATGTTTGCTATCGAATAGGGTCGAGGTCAAAAATCGAAGAGGTTAATATGATCACGAGGCAAAGTCTCAAAGCATTCAATTATTTATATCAAATAACTTTCGTTGTATAAAATTATTCAATAAAATCTATATGTTAATGCCTGATTCTGTGAAACCGTGTCTTTTGGAATTCGCAAAAGCAAGCATTTTAATAAAATTAAAACTAAAACTGGTCACTCGCCGCATACATTACATTATTATTATGATATATATTATTTTTTCCTTGATCGGTTGAAAGATTACTTTGCAACCCATATTATTTACAAAAGATAGTCCTTTTTGTGAAAAAACTATGAATAGACAAAAAAACTTTGCAACCAATAAATCAACGCAATGTAGAGTTTATCATGATGGTTGCAGGAAATGTAGAGACGCCTACCTGATAATAATTACCTTGAGAAACTTTTCCGTCTCGGGTGCACGTACGTAGAAGGTTGCTGTCGAAAGTAGCAAATAATGTGCTCGGTGAACGTCCAAGAGAAGTTGCACTTGGCTGATTTTAATACCAACACTTCCTGATATACAACATAATAAATATCATTCTCACGATCCGAAATATACTCCCGTGGCCGTCACTTTAATGTATTCTACTTGATTTATTTGAAGTGCATTAAAAGGACTTAATTGTACTGTAACAATGGTAACAGCACCCCGACCTTAGAAAGGTCATATTCATGAGCGTAAAAGCGGCGAGGAAACGAACGGGTATAGAAGTGCAAGTGTAGGTATAGCGAACTGGTTTATGCGATACGAGTCTGCTCGTTTATTAACAAAGCATGTCCTTCGGGGCCCAGTCTGGTGCATTGTGCAGCGAATGACGCGACATCGAAACCACCTCCAGACGGAGACCTCTATTTATATACCAATGCAGTTTCTTTAACCTTCACATTTTAGTGACACAACGATAAAAATTGTTGACAAAAATATTATTTATAGAGTAGCCAACGGCAGATTTTCTTCTTACGTAAGCAACAATATCAAACGTAGAGCGCGCCGAGTAGCATTCGGCACCGCTGCGCCAACTAGCGACAACATTTTTAAACTTGTACCGAAGTTCAGCTATTCGCCACGAGATGGCGCTACGTGTAGTCGCGATAGTGCTGCTCAGCTCTAGAGCGGTTTCGAGCAGAAACTCGAATGAATGGTTTTTACAACACTACGAGGCGGGGGGCGTATGTCCGTACGCACTGATGTCAACGAACCCGTGTTTATTGCTACACGTTCACATTGTAATAAATATAACCTTAACTTTTTTGTCGGTTAATTGATTATTTCAACTTACCTTTAAGACAATGCGTTTAACATTCGACATTTGAGTAGAGATCTGCCTAGTCTAATGATTGATAATACATATTTGTAATATGTACCTATTGCCGTTCAATACACAAATAGGTATTTATTTACTGTTATAATATTCTCATCGCGTCTTATTTATTCACATTGACAATTTAGTCTTATTGGATTTTAACATTTGCATATCCTTATATGACTTGTTAATCATCTTCATTCAAAGGAGTTTATCATTTATAATTTAATTTTATAAATTATTAAACCGAATCACCATTTTTACCAAAAGTTTACAGCAATAAAATTATAAAGTGAATGGTCGCGAGTTCTTTGTTCGGAGTCAGACCTCTGATTTAGGTCGTTTATTTCCGAATAATAATATTTTTGCTAACTTACGTATTCATTATTTTAAACAATCAACAATATAATGAACTGTTTACCACTAGGCAAACATGTGATTCAACATAAATATCGCTGAATCAATTAATATGTGCGTTGACCTGAGACTTATTTGTCAATAAAGTTTGATACATTTATTATACCTAGCATTTATCATATTAGCTAAAGTTTAACTATTTTTTTAGTTACGCATTTAGAAGAAACAGCTAGATAAGTAAAATGTCTATTAATACCTAATGGAGCAAGTTTCCGTATACTTAATGTTTGCCTCCCAATAAGGTAACGAACTCTTTGTTTTAGTGACGAATACAGTGTACAGTTAATCGTCAAATTCACACATTTGGTTATAAGCTAACTGTTAATGTATAAACACCAAATGAACACATTTAACGATAATTGGACTAGTGATTTATATGTGTGTGTAATCACCTGATTTTACTAGTTTTATGCCTTAGTTATACCTTTAGGAAACACCTCAGATACACTTTAATAAAAAAAACGAAAAAAAATAGGTATTAAACTGAATAAGTACTAAAAAAATAAGTTAATTAATCTGCTGTGATATAGTTTCTTTTGTTCATAACAGCAATTAGGCACATTATTAATTATATTGAATATCCACACTGTAACAATCACCGATATAATAATAATAAATGTATACGAGTCAGTTGTTTACCTAAAGCTACAGCGAGTGAGCGGCGCTTTGTTCGGTGGCCGACATAATTCCGAAGTGGGTCGCTTATTTTTTCGGCACCGATTTGTGCAGGGCGCGGTCGACGACCTCGTAGCGCCTTTCCACGTAGGGTTGCTACACGTAACCTTGTTCGAAACGATTGGACATTTGTAATCGTTGGTGTTACACATAACGTTTAAGTTTGGGGGATTCATTTTAATATTGATCGTGAATCGGACTTTATTTAATGCTGGGGTTTAGTATTTTGATTCGTTGTTGATTATTTTATTTTGAGTTGATATAAAGTTGTACAAAATTAAAGTAAACAACTTAAATTAATTAAAGTATAATTGTTAACAATAATTATATGAAAACATTAAAGGTTTATTTCAAATTGCAAAATAAATCTTACAGTAGGTATTCTAATAGGAATCTCTTATGTTGGTTTTCTTTTATGTAACCAGAGCGTCTCAATACCAATTCTAATATAATAGGACCATCCCAATTTATAAACAAATAAGTAAATAATTTTGTTTTTGAAATTTAATACTAACAAACCAGCATGCAATTAATCTGATGATAAGTGGCCACTGCCACCCGTGATCTGTTTTCAACCTCAGATTAGATTAAAGCCTTACCTGACGTTGACCACAAACGTTACCTTTTTTCAATTGGAACGCTTTGAAAAAATACTTCTCTGTTACATCTGAACATAGGTAAATAACCATGTGTAACACGTTACGAACGTAATAACGCTACGCGCCAGCCCTACCCCAGCCTCCTCGCAACGTTTACGGCGAGTGTATGTCCGCAACGAGCGTAACCCACATAATTTTGAACTGTCAGCACAAAGTTCGTTGCTCCCGCATGTTTACCGCATATCGAGACCGTACCACGTCATGCGCTTACGATTTCCGCAACTCGCACCGGCTTCACCGAACACGGGGATATTATCCTGTTACATTCACTGTTCGGTTATCCTGTTGCTAAGCGAACAAAACGGTTTTTCGCACAATATTAGGTAGACACATCACTAATTTTTGCTACCAAAAACAATTTTGTTATTTTAAATTTACAATTAATAAACTGCATTCAGTTAATAACGATGGTCCTTTTTGCATAAACAATTTTAACATTTGGTAACAAATTCAAAATGTATTTTCAACAACCTATTGACGTAAAAACATGCGAGTTCATTGTTCTGTTTACAATCAAACAATACTCGTTATGGTAAAAATCATAAGTTAAATTGTATTTTCTTATTGAATGTCTTAATTAAACACATACATTATCATATAAATTACGTAATGCGACATGAAAAAAATATGTTTATTAATTAAACAAGCACATATATTGTTTGTTCCTAAATTATAATTATTATAATTGGTTTGGATATAATATGATTTAACTGAAACCATTAAGCCGTAGAGTACTTGGAAAGCCCAGCTCTATCAGGACATTCTCTACGCGTAGGACATTAAGCTCACTTAATATTCAGCTGTCTAGTTATAGAGCTTCTAAAAATAAGTTAACGATATCGTAGCGGGAAATGGGAATGATTCAGGGGCTATATGAGTCAACGTTATCGCAACATCGCACGTAGCGGACTGTTAGGCGATGGTAGTGGTTCCTCGGAAAACACCGATGCGTCAGCATGTTTTCGGTGGTGCGACCGTCGGCAGTCATTGTCCGCGAACCGTTAGCCGTAAGGTTGCCACTTAAGGCTCGCCGATAATATGTTGTAATAACAGTAAACAGTCGCAATAACAGCTGTTTTCTTTGTATTACTACGCTAAGTATGCTCGCGGCTTTTCTCGCGTGGAAATTAGTGTTCTTACTCAAGATTTGCATCTTTTAGTAAAAACCGTACAAAAATCTGTTCAGTAGATTTTAAATGATAGAATTTTTTGCCTACATACCTACAGACGGACAACTTTCGGGGACTTTGTTTTATGTTACCTATCTTTAGATTTTGCAACAATACATATACATATCTACAATAGTTAAGTAGGTACTAATATTATGTTAACATAACAAATGCATTCTCTATTCATAAAATGTAAACACAAGTCATCCAAAAGCAGATATCGGTTAAAATAACACAGCCCTGCCATGATGCCAAGCGCACTTTGTACCTTCGCAGATCCACATTCATTGCCCTCTGAACAATACACCATAACATTTCGGCTTATCTCATATCATTAATCTTTTTCTGAAGAGCACGAATTTTGGTTTGATAAAAAGTTTACATTAACTACTTAAGCTGTAAAATATGTTGCTCATTATATTATTTTGTACATAATAAAGGGCTTTTTTTATAATGCATTATAAAATAAGTGAATCATCTGTCTTATCACTTTGGTCTCTTTAGAGTCATTGAGGTTGATTTTGTCCAGTCAATTATTTTCTTAGTCTTGCTAATTCAGTTTCATATAAAGTCCAAATATAAGGTGGTAGAGCAAGAAGAGCTCTCCTGTTAAAAGCCTACAGCTGCTTTACTCAACCCATATCCTATCAACAAAGTGTGGGTATTTCTTTTCCTTCATTAAACACTTGAGTTTGAGGTTTTCCCATCCTTTCCAAGGACCTGTAAACTGTGTACGTATGTTGAAATAAATTGCGATAAATTAATATCATACCTACCGATAATAAGACATGTCTATTTGTAATAAGACTTCGTAATGTGTCCTATAAACTTGATAAACATTGTTACGAATAATGCTCCATAATTGTACATTTTCCTCCTTAATTAGTCAGGCTAACTGACAATATGTGGCACGCTAAGTGTGTCAATATAACGTTAACGACAAAAAGTCCGGCTTATTGCGGACGCTGGCTAAGCAACGGGCTGTGTCGAAAAATCTAGACGCGACCCACTTGGCCGCTGACGAAACTATACTCACAACTGGCTTATGTACTTATGAACTCATGATTTAGTCATCATTATCAGCCCACGGTTCTCCCACTGCTGGGAATGAACCAATCTGTGTATCAGCGTGTTTAGGCTTTAGTCCACCGCTAGAAAATGTCAATTGCTAGAGATTTAGTTTTGATGCAGAACTCGCGACTGTGTTAGTTTTTTGCGATATTTTCCTTCCTAGTTACTTTCTTATACCTATTATCAACGTATTTATTTAATACGTAGAAATATCACGAATAAGATGACATCATTCGTTCAATAATCACAAACTGACTGACTCACCATTTTATGTACAATCTGATAATAAATAAAATAAGTAAAATATGATTCAGGATTTTAGTAATTTATGTAACACTAAAACTAGTTTAATGTACCATGCGTATAAAGCAGCTGATGAGTTACTACCGAGGATTACCAGTTTGCTGTTATGAATAGTAATGCACCACGTAACATAGAAGTGCATAAAACAACAGCGTAAAGTAAATGCACATATTATATCATACGCGCACGTGACTCCGAGAATACCGCGTCGATATTCCCTCATACATAATATATCAGTAAATATCCACTCAACATAACTTCATAAATTATTATCGTTTTAATAGTCTAAAAGAGGAAATATCATGTTTTTATGCGTACATAAATCTGGAACTCGTGAAGTAGAACAATATATTTTTCAGAATACAAATCGATGTGACCGTGTTAATTACAGCGGCCATTGACATCTCTAGTTCGTTACTCGGCCGCTGCATCGATCTCAAACGTATAAACAGATATACTTGTCACATAGTTACATTGTCTCTCGCTTTTTACACGTTCGTATTAGGCTTCGATAATCCACTCGAGTCTCTCGACACTTATGATAGGCACATAACAATATACGCGAAGTAGAATACGAGCGAGCGAGGAAGGTTTTGTTTTCGCGGCAGCGGGTCATCGACCCGGCGGGCGGTCAGTGCCCGCTGCGACCAATTATGGGCCACTCGCACAGCGCACAATGGATCGATGGCAGCACGAAATTGGGCCACCGACCCGGCCGCCGCCCCCCGCGCCCCCGCCTCCAACGCAGCCTTCGCCGCTCGCTCCTCTCGACCTGCTGCTACTCATTTCTTCTAATCGACTTTTAATAACTATATTCTAATATTTGTATTCTTTCATCTTTCGGGTATCTTTGAAGTAGACGCACAATTTTGCATCTCATTAAATAGTGTACGACACACTCCAGTTCCCGAGCGAGCGAACCTGCTAATGTCTATCAAAAATCGGAACTTCCCACACGGGGCTAACTGAGTAGTATACATTTGAGCAATAGTAGGGCACGCGCTGCATCGATTCGGTAATTAAATTGGACCGCTGCACCCCCGGCGCCCGGAGAGGAGCGCGCGCGCATTGAGGTAGGCCGTGACGCGCGGCTGACGTCACCGGGCGCCGAGCCGGTCGTCGGCCCGAGCCGCCCGCGCCCTAGCTCCCGGGCAGCGCGGGGCGCGGGGGGCTCGCGGCCGTTGTGCAATCGAACGGTCGTCGACCCGGGGTGAACGACCGCGCGCCGCGACGCCCGCCGGGATGCGCCCGGCCTATATCCGGCGCACCGGTGCAGCGGCGACGGCGCATTCTAGAGCGGCGTGAACCGTTAGGAGCGCGAGCGGGCGCGGCGCGCGGGGGCCGGGGGCACTCTCACTTTCTCGGGTGGGTCGGCGGCCGGCAAGTAGGTCGCGCGGGTAACTGTGCGCCGCGCGCCGCAGCGCCCGCACAGTTCGCCGTCGACCATCACCCGCGTCGGTGCAGCGCACCTCTCACGCGATCACCTCGTCCCGCACGGTACGGATTTAGGGCGCGGCGGTAGTGGATTTGCCGAGTGAGTGCTGGTTGTCAGTGAATGGTGCGTGACATGGCATGCGGTGCGGAGCTGCGCGAGCGGCACTCGGTCCTAGTGAGCATGCTGGAGGCCCGCCGCGATTCGAGCGACTCGGGCTGCTCCAGCGACGAGAGCTCCGACCCGGAGCGAGACTCTAAATGCCGTTGTGATCCCCAGGGCTTCTTCCGGCGGTCCATCCAGCAGAAGATTCAGTACAGACCCTGTACCAAAAATCAGCAGTGCTCCATCCTAAGGATCAACAGAAATCGGTGCCAGTACTGCCGATTGAAAAAATGCATCGCCGTCGGCATGAGCAGAGATGGTGAGTTATCTCTTTTATTGTATTTAAAAATTTTAAAGTAATATTAACTACAATTTTAAAAAATAATATTAATAATTTTCCCCCCAAAAAATATAAATGCTTGAACGTAAAATAATTTTAATAACAAATACAAGCTGCTTGCGAAAAATATCATACCAAGTAAACGACATATGATAAAGTTGCAAATATTTATGTTGAATTATCCAAGATAGATAAATAATAAATCTGTGCAAATTATGCAATCGCGTTCAGTGGGAATGTGTCGCTAATTGATGTTACGGCGGGTGCATGTGTGCGTGTGTGCGTGCGTAGAGCGCGTCGCGGTACGCATACGCAATTAGCATAGGAAGGTCGTTCGCGCAATCTCGCGTGTATAGGTATTCTGTCATCTGCACGCCAAGTGGGACGCGCGCGCGTGCTGCTCCGCGATCAGATCCTATTTCGCGGCGAGCGGGCGGCGCGGGCGGCGGGGCGCGGTGTCAGCGGTGTGGGAGGTCGGTTATGCAAGCGCGGGTGAGCGCACGCTAAGCGGGTCGACGGCCGCAGTCGCCGCGCGCTCGTTGCGACACCGCCTCGCGCTCGCCCCGCGCTCGCCCGCAACCGCCGTGCTCGCCGCGCGCGGTGAAAGCGGAGAAAGGTGCATTTCGTAAGAGCGAGAGTGAAATTTGTATTTTCACTTTCGTAATGCGGTTCATCGCCCCGTGCAGTTTCACCGCATTTGTTGTCAACGTAATAGTAGTAGAAAGTACTTATGAACCGCTTTAATTGTACATGACCATAATTGTATTTATTTACATTTACTGCAACTCCAAACGAGGTGCCATTAATTTAAGAGAAAAAGTAGAGTAGGCAACTTTGATAACTTTATTATTGAAAAACAATTACATTTAAACTTGTTTAGTTAAACGAAAACGCATAAAGCAAACACAAAAACAACAAAAAACTATTTAGGAACTCCATTCATTAAAGTGAAAAGAGTTGTACATAGTAATTCAATTTTTCAGTTGTGACCCCGTTACTTAGTTCTGCCACTCGATACCAGATGGCGCTCACCCGCGTCGCTACGTTATATAGATCGACTCTACACAATTAAATATGCATTTAAGATTGACAATTTTAAATTATAATTGTATTTTTAAGCAATTTTAATTAGTTTTTGATAAATTATTATTATTATCAACACAAACATTTTAATTGCATATTATGATTTTCTTATTGAGTTTTAACTGTTTTTGTACATAGTCACGAATATTATACTTTATTTTTTATCAATAATTTAATTATATCTCATGAATAAAATAACATAGTACATATTTATAGCTACAAACATTTGAAATTAAATTTAAATGAATCTATAAATATAAATTGAGACATCAACATATAAGTACCTATTTTCAATTCTAGAAATGTTTTATAATATTAAAATCTTCCGCTTTAATATCTTATTAATTTATTAGATTTTTTCATATAATTATCTCAATTTAATCTCTTTTTATTTTATAGACATTGTACATAATTGTACTGTATAAAGCGGCTATTTTCAGTAATAATGACAAAATTAATATGAGAATTAAATATAAGAAGCAAATATTTAAAAAAAATATTATCATTATAAAAAATAACACAAAACTTGTTTTTCACATCTTAGTATCAAACTATCGTAATTGCCAAACTAACGCTAGAGTCGATAGACTGCTTTCGATAGAGTCGCGAGATTAAATTAGAAGATTCGCGTACTTCGACAAGGTTGTTTGTATGGCGCGGATTAACTGCTAGGTGGCGCTGTTGTCGCGGACAGTCGTCGGGGGTGGGGTGTGGGGGGCGCGGCGGGGGCAGGGGCCTGCGCGGAGTTTATTGACGGCGCCCCCTCCGCCCGCGCGTCAAGTTCAAGGTTGGCGCGGCGCGCGCCGCGGCGCAGTGCGAGGGAGTCCGGCCCGCGCACCGGTCGTCAGCCCTCACATTATCGCTATGTTAGTGCGTCGCTCCGCAGTTCGCTACGAGAACGCGAAGCTAACTCACATACGCTATACCAATATTCGCTGACTACGCAGTTTTCCTACCTTTGGATCATACTTGTGCATTTATGGATTACAGTGACGTGTGAAATAAACGTTTTATTAGTGCTATGTGACACTTATTAATATTAGTCTCAATACCGTAGTTACCAAATTAGTTATCTGTGGCCGTCGGCTGTGAATTACCTAGTTATAAGTGAACTATAATGGTCTCAGACATGGGTGAAGATTTACCAATACTGAAGGGGATCCTGAATGGTGTGGTGAAATACCACAATGCTCGTACGTATCTTTTTTATATGCGCACCTACTTAGAAATTGTAACAAACATTCAACAAGTGGATTTAAATATTTATTAATCTACCAGTTAATAAGTATGTACCTACCTCCAATCTGTTTACTGTAATTGGATTTTTTTATATTTTCTAATAAATACAATATACTTACGAATAAAAATCATAATCCCATTAAATATTTGCATTGCAATCAGGTTCAACTAAATAGTTCAAACTTATCTGATATCGTACGATTGATGAATAACTGGATCATTCTAAAATTATAGGCATATAACTTTCTATTTATACCTACCGATTAAACCTACATTCATACTTTACCTAAATATTCAATTCTTTAAATATTTAAATACCAATACAATAATAACAATAGTTTATAATTAACTAAAGCATATAAATTACTATGGAAGCGAAAACCTAACAAATCAATTAGTCTACTTTAAAAAACGATATCTGTATTGTAGAGAGTAAAATAAAACTCAATCTACATAAATGTTTGATGGTAATCTGGCGCAGCGAGCAGCATCAAGCTAATAAATTGAATCGAGTATTGTCGAACAATAGGCCACGCATCTGGTGCGGCCTACATTGAGCAGGGAAAGTCGGGAGAAATGGCGAGAGGGCGCTCTCCGCTTTCATTTTCAATCGTACGCCGAGTGCGCAAACACTTTCACCGACTCGCGCGCACGAACGCCGCAAGCGGCGCGCCCGCCCCCGGCGCATACTGCCTTTCGATCTGCGTAGTGCTCGCCACGAGAAAGTCGTAACACTTTTTAGTATGACCTCGCGGTTCGCGCTTTTGTCACTCGTCACTCGAACTAGTTCATCGAATCGCGTCGCGCTCCGTGCACCCCGCGATCCGAGCTCCGCCAGACGAGGGCGGCTCGCTCCGACGGGCGATGAACTCTACCCTCTTTCATCAGCTGTGCGTGCACATGTCTCGCGGCGCATACGCGCGCACTTAACGACAGCTGCAACCCGCCGTATGTAAAAGTCGTATGACCTCGCTCGGCATCCCCGCCGCCACTCTTTTTGTTCCCGAATGCGAGCCTGTTGGATTTTCTGATCATTTTTTAATGTGAATTCTCTATTGTTACAGCTGTACGATTTGGGCGAGTGCCGAAGCGCGAGAAAGCGCGCATCCTCGCGGCAATGCAGCAGTCGTCGTCGTCGCGTGCCCATGAGCAAGCCGCCGCGGCGGAGCTGGATGACGCCCCGCGGCTGTTGGCTCGGGTTGTCCGCGCGCACCTCGACACTTGCGAGTTTACCCGCGATCGCGTGGCCGCCATGCGTGCACGCGCTCGTGACTGCCCCACCTATTCACAGCCAACTTTGGTAAGTGTCAATACGTTCTACATTATATTTATTCATAATATGGTTCAATTTATGAACAGAACATAGTTACTCGAACAAAAAATAACGTGTTTTCTCTTTTGTTATAGGCTTGTCCGCTGAACCCGGCGCCTGAACTGCAATCGGAGAAGGAGTTCTCGCAGCGTTTCGCCCACGTAATTCGTGGTGTGATCGACTTTGCGGGACTCATTCCCGGGTTCCAGTTACTTACGCAAGATGACAAGTTTACGCTGTTAAAAAGTGGACTTTTTGATGCTCTGTTTGTGCGACTTATTTGTATGTTTGATGCGCCGCTCAACAGCATTATCTGCCTTAATGGACAGCTCATGAAACGAGACTCTATTCAGAGTGGTGCAAATGCGCGATTCCTCGTTGACTCTACTTTTAAGTTCGCGGAACGCATGAATTCCATGAACCTCACTGATGCCGAAATTGGATTGTTCTGCGCCATAGTTTTAATCACCCCTGACCGCCCAGGTCTCCGCAACGTTGATCTAGTGGAAAGAATGCATGCCAGACTAAAATCGTGTCTTCAGACCGTCGTGACACAAAACAGACCCGACAGGCCTGGTTTCCTCCGGGAGTTGATGGATACTCTTCCGGATCTACGTACTTTGAGTACACTCCACACGGAGAAATTGGTGGTGTTCCGCACAGAACACAAAGAACTGTTACGGCAGCAGATGTGGGGTGAAGAAGAAGGCTGCTCGTGGGCTGACTCCGGTGCGGATGAATCTGCACGAAGCCCCATCGGCTCCGTGTCGAGCAGCGAATCGGGCGAAGCCGTGGGTGATTGTGGTACCCCATTGTTGGCCGCGACCTTAGCTGGACGCAGGCGGCTCGACTCTCGTGGCTCCGTTGACGAAGAAGCTCTCGGCGTAGCTCACCTGGCGCATAATGGTCTCACCGTAACGCCAGTACGCCCGCCACCTCGCTATCGTAAACTGGATTCACCAACGGACTCCGGCATCGAGTCCGGCAATGAGAAACACGAGCGCATCGTCGGCCCAGGTTCGGGCTGCTCGAGTCCGAGATCTTCATTGGAGGAGCACTCGGAGGACCGACGGCCGGCCGCCACCGCCGACGACATGCCCGTGCTGAAACGCGCGCTGCAAGCGCCGCCGCTGTACGGCACGCCGTCGCTCATGGACGAAGCTTACAAGCCGCACAAGAAGTTCCGAGCGATGCGCCGGGATACCGGCGAGGCGGAAGCGCGGCCGGTGCAGCCGACGCCGTCGCCGCAGCCGCCGCAGCATCCGCACCCCGCGAGCCCCGCGCATCCTGCGCATTCGCCGCGGCAGCTGCGCACGTCGCTGTCTTCGACGCACTCGGTGCTGGCGAAGAGCCTGATGGAGGGCCCGCGCATGACGCCCGAGCAGCTGAAGCGCACGGACATCATCCAGCAGTACATGCGACGCGGCGAGGCGGGCGGCGCGGGCGCGGGCGAGGGCTGCCCGCTGCGCGCGGGCGGGCTGCTGGCGTGCTACCGCGGCGCGTCGCCGGCGCCCGAGCCGGTGCTGGAGCTGCAGGTGGACGTGGCGGACGCGCCGCTGAACCTCTCCAAGAAGTCCCCGTCGCCGCCGCGCTCGTACATGCCGCGCATGTTGGAAGCGTGAGGCCGGCCCGCGGAGCCGAACGTCTCCGCCACCCCACCCCGACCTACTTTAAATTAAATAAACTGTGTAGTTAATAATCGTTCGCAAAATCGGTTAATATATTATATGTGATAATTTGTTTAAGACGCGTGGGTGCGCGGCCGGTGCCGGACGAGGAGAGCGCAATAGACTGAAAAATAATTTAAGACTATATAAGTATAATTTATAATGCAATGGAGCGCCGGTCGCGGTGTGTTTGTGTGTGTAACGTATGTGCGTATGTGAGCGTGCTCAGTCATTTGTTTGTTAATATAATGACAGGTTGTCGAATTAAAATAAAACAAACTTGTAAAAATTTATTTGCGAATTTTATTATCCCCTTTTCCAATACTACATTATAATCATCTATTACACTTGATACCAATATGATAATATCAGTCAAATATTATTTTACACAATAACACACGATTACACTCTTAATCCTATTTGTCTACATTCCAAGATATATATAGTTATTCATAGAAAATGTATAGCAAAACACATTTCTTAACTCAGCTTTCATTAAAGTAGAATTGCAGACATAACTCATAACTCTTAACTCATATATTTTATTACAAACTACCTAATTTAACAAAGTTGCTCTTAAAGTAAAATAAATAATTAGAAACCAAGTTATTATAAATATTATAAATAATAATAAAAATTGTACATAATCACATATTATTTGGATTTTCTCACAAAATACATTTATTAAAGAAACTGTCTGAGTCTCAAACTCTTACGTTACCTACACTAATAGTTGTTAAAGATATTTTTTTCTTTATAATTCCATGCAAATAACATGCAATATAAATAATTGCAAAATCTCAAGTTGGTATGACAGTAAAAAATAATACAAAGTAGAATAAAACTCTTTTATTTTTATTCATCTGCTAAAATCCTTAGTTCAATCCACAAATGAAGTAAACAAAAAAGCGTAATTAGAACGCAAATGAAAATGAAAACTAACCTTACACAATATATTCCTATATGGTCTGAGCTGATTAAAAAAATGCAAAATCCAATATACGTTTCTAGTACCTAAATATTATAACTTAATCTATGAGAATCAACATCAATCAACAAAAAACTAAAACGACCTTCAATTAAAGACATATTATTGGGAGTGGCCATACATACTCCGTTAATACTATGTCACTGTGCTGTATAATAGTACTATATTGTCCTTACCGTACAATAAAGGAAGTATGAGAGCACGGTCGATGCCCCATCTAGCACTTCCGGCCGTGCGCTAGCGCTTACGCTTTGACCCTACACAAAATTTCCGTGTTCCGGAAATAAAATCAGGGTTACCATGTAGGCTTCCTTATTGATGCCATTAATAAAAATATAAATTATAATAAAACTGTCCTGTTAATTAATATATTTTTTAGTCATACAGAGAATTATTACTTAGAAGTTTTGCAAAAATAACTGACATCTCATACTAATTTAACACATTTGGAGTTATGACTCTTAAAGAATAAGTCCTATTGCCTGGATGTTTTTCTCAAGTTTGGATACTACACAGAACAGGAAAGTGATCTGTGGGACACAACTTAAGATACAATTAATAATATTAACGATTAAAATTGAAATGATATTCACATACCTATTTCGTATCTTAAGTAATTTAATCAGCTAAAGCAAGCAGCAAGGTGTACTAATACCCTTCAAGCCAGAATCTGTTCCACACCTCTGAGTTACCGCAGCCCCAGAAATAGTCAGTGATTACATAATTAAGTCGATCGTGAAGCGAAATTAGTATGTCCGTAACATCGTATGAATACCCAGTAATATAATACCTACTGCTGATAACTTGATACAACCTTCCGTTATACAGTGTTTTAACTTTAGTTACAAATTCCGGAAGCATAAAGTATGGGTGACGTTCAGATGTGATATGGAGTTCATGACATTACTAATGATCAAGAAATATGTACTTAATATTTTCTGACCACATCAGTTTGAAACCACATCTCAGTAGATCCCTGGGAACACATTGTCTAGTAGATCATCTAATGATATTATTCGACTGTCGGTAATTTCTACGGTTTCTTCGTAGTCTGATGATGTTGCCCGCATGAAAATATCTCATCATTTCTTCCTATCAGTGGCTTTTTTGGTGTACTCGTGTATAGTGCCAGCTAAAACGAAATTAATTTTATTGGTCAAATCGTTCGAAATCGAATTGGTCGTTCTTCGTTTTACAAGATGCTATTACTTTTTGTCAAGATCTTTACAAATAGTTCAGTAATTAATAGCATAATATAATCATATACACGTAAATACTACCTGCAGTAGATAGTAGGTCGCATCTAGCTCATACCTAGTATAGCCATGTTTTTAGGTTAGAAAGATAATCTACTAGAAAAGTACCTGTGAGTTAAAAGCGAGAACACTTTAGATTCTTTGAATCACTCGATACTCTAAGCCAGATTGTTATTGTTCAATAAGGCTATTACCTGCGGTCATTGAGAGTGTCTTATCTCTTATCTGATAACGTCCTAGATAACTTCCTGTTGAATCCGACGTTGATGTAGAAATTATTTATAGTCTAGATTTTCACTTAATGCCAAGGCCGTTGTCAGTCTGTTTTAACTTATAGCACTATCTATATCATTTGATATAACTTTATTGTAATGATAGATATGAGCAATTTGGGACCCCAAAAAAAGAAACATTGGTTTTCCACTTCAGCTCGCTCGCTGTTGGCCATTTTTTATAATGTGGTGTCTGAGTGGTTGTGGTTCAGTAGGTAAAAAGCTATTTATACCTTTTGTATGTGTACATAGGGATATCTACCTATATATTAACTTCTTATATTTCAATTATTGCAGTGCAGTTCACATTTACGATTATTCAGATAGGAATTATTGTAGACTAGTACGTATCGTACGTCTACATAATTATGTACTGATGCAATCCGAATAGCAGATTGCTATCATTCGCTTAGGACTGTCTACATGGTACTTTACGTTATGATATCTCCAAAAAGATTACAGGTAAAGACTTTCTAGCTCTACATAATTAATTTATTTGGGAACAGACAGCCGATAGACAAAAACATGCTGATTTGTATTTATCAGATCTGAGTTGCGAAAATCAATCGTTTAACATACAGTCCAAAGCTACTAATTAATCCCAGTTTTAACTAACTACGCAGTTAGTGCACAGAATTGAATGCAGTAGCGATATGGGCGGTCGAAAGGATATTGGTGAGCGGGTATTGACCGAGCGCTGGGCGCATGTCGCCTCGAGCGCACCGGCGCAATGCCGGCCGTGCACTTGACTCGGTGGTCGGTGCATCGCCCCCGTCCCCACGCCACCCCACGCCACCCCACGGCCCAGGTGGCGCAGCCTCCTACACCCAACTAATCCTTCGAAAGGTCATCTTGCGCCACTCGTATGTAATTTTACTGGTGTTCTGACATGCTTGAACTTATGCCATTTTGAAATGTCATCGTCTCCCTCACGCCTACGTACTTATTAGGTATTTTATATTTGTGATTAATTTCCCGTTTTTAAATAGAGAAAATAATAATAAAAATGTATTTTCTATCCAATTTTCCAATAGAAAGGCCATAGTTCATTTCCTGCTTTGACATCATTGAAGTATAACGGAAGTCCTATACATAGGAACAATTTCAAGATAAAGCAATGCGTAGGTACATCTATTATTTAACTTTTTATCGTATTGTGACAAATAGAAAAATATATATATTAAACGTATTCATTGAGAGTTCGTAAGCAGTCTCATTATTCAATTTCTGTAATGCAATCGAGGTCATACAAAAAAGTAACAGTTTTATACGAACAATAGATACATGAATAAGATCAAGTAAAGTTAACATAAATACCTACCCATTACATTACTAGGAATTGTAAATTCCTGGCTAATGAAATAAATAACCAGTCGAGAAATATTGACAGACGTGAACAACAACCTGTTTATCTGCACTTTATCTGCAATTACACGGCTGTCACGCTAAGGATCATAACAAACGTTACGACCAATGAGTAACACATCCTTATCCCAACCAATGCGACATGAGATCGAGCTGAGCTATATACCATCCTTGAGAACGATTCCATTGTGTCGCGTATAATGAACAATATGGATTAATAAAGCACCGATTGTTTATTTAACATTATCGTGATGTATCTATACGTATGCACTGATAAGTGTTTTGAGATGTTTTTAATGTTTTATTATCAAGGTGTGAAGTTAAAATCAGCAGCAGCCGCCTCTAAGTATTTCAAGTTATGTGCGTCCTAAAAATTAATTATCACCTTAACGGTGAAGGACAACATCATAAGGAAATCCACACAACTGAGTTGTTTGAAGTTTGAAACATATATCTCAAAGATGAATAAAGTCAACCAATCCGCTTTTGCAAAGCGAAGTAAACGTTGGCTTAAACACTTTTGAGCGAGTGCCCAACAGTGGTATAATAACGGGTTCACGACCTATACATAAGTATTATATAGCGCGTGTATGGGACCTTCAGGCGACACGCGGAAAGCCCCGAATGCTGCCCGCGACCTTGTATTGGCGAGGTCGCGCCCGGGCACCAGTACGGAAACAGGATAGTTTAATAACATTGTATTAATAGCTATGGAGGTTTGACTTTTTGGCGTTATTTGTATGGTGGTTTGACTATGGTTGTTTGACTTCTTACACCAGACACACTAGCAGCAGACACTAAAAAGATTTGGATTTCAGTAATAAAAAAGGGTTAAACTTTACTGAAAAAGAAACTACGTGTCTATGAAAATACAATTTTAATACGGACACACGATTCTACCTGGAATCATGAAGGCAATTTTACAGGAGAGCTGTTTAGAGATATTTTTATGCACCACACCTTCAATATTGAACTTTTTGAAATATTTTTAACTTATGCCACGCGTACTATAAAATAAAATACGATACTAGTGACCTATGTAGCCTATTAGGCACGGCGTTTATCACCCTCGCTTCGCTCGGGCGCTAACTTCACGCCGTGCCGTAATAGGCAACATAGGTCACCCGTATCGTAATGTACTATTATTAATAGAATTGACTTTTTAGACATGCCATACATAGTTTACTTGGGATCCATCGATATTATTGACTCAATTGATTTTGTAATTAATAATTATATGGTTATGATATGATAGTAAATATTGATATTGATACACAATAATAGTAAAATAAATTAGTTGACCATTTCGTTGTAGGTACTAGAAATCAAGAATTGTCTTGCTCTACCATTGTAGAGCAGCAAAGCATACATTAGTAATAGTAAATGAGCACAATAGGCTTTCCATGAAAGTACTCTCGAATAATACCTACTAAGTACAACTGACCCGAATCAGTTTCTCGTTAAGATTAGTCGCGGCTTACTGATGGCCACGGAATAATAAAGAATTTGTTATTGAGCTTGAATATATTTCTTCTTATTAAACATTAAGTATTGTGATTACTTAATACACTTAGGTATTCATTTAATTTTCCTATTAGAACCTATTATTCTATTATAATAGAGAACACACTTTATAAATAAAGCAACAAACATATCATTTCTTTATGTCACTATTGTATATATTGATTATTATTAAATTATGTTATTACGTAAAATTGTAGAGCACCCACAGAGTTATTCTCATTTTGATAAAATAATACATACCAAACATTCCTAACCTAAACCTAGAAATTATTTTTACGTAACTGTTACATTATTAAGCAAAAAAATACACTATTCCTGCCGCTTCCTGGTATTAGTAACAATACAACCATAATTAGTTGGTCCGGTCAATCATTTGTATTCTGTTCTGCTCTTAACTTGATGCTTAAAGGGATATTAAATTTTGCACGAGGTGGTAGGCGGAAAAGGGGGGTTTGTGTGGGCGGGGGTGGAAGGGTGGCGAGGGGAGCGCGGGGCGCGGTCGGTCGGCTCCAAGGTCGCAGAGTCACAGCCGGGCAAGGTCACCATGCCCGCGCGTGCCCGCTCCCCCCGCGCCGATACCCTCACCCGATAACACCCTAGATTTGCGTGGGACGCGACCTTTATCCACGCTCCGGAGAAATAATTGTATACATACATAAATACTTAATGTTTTTTCAGCTTTACGTAACGCACCGAACAAGGTTACTGGTTTTGGTAGAATTTAAGGTAACTCTTCGTGGTTCGATTCCGGCAACCACCAGCTAGAAATCTATTTTTGTTGTATGACAGCGATATTCAGTGCTACCGTATTCTAATTTGAAGATATAGTAACGGAGATACAATAGCACCAGGGCTTTCAACTTATTTCTTAGGGGTAGCAATGCATCTGTGCCCAATCTCAGGCGACACTCAAATCATATCTGGAGTTGATTACAGATAGGCAGCAGTGGCCACATACAATCAGTAGGATGACAAGCTCATCTGTTCCTTTTCACAATGTACTTATTCCGTTGTTTCAATGTAGAGCATCGTTCAGTGTCGCTCAGTGTCGACACTGAAACGACACTTGCAGGAAATTTCCCCGAGTGTTAATTGCGTAGTTATTTACACATTCTTAATGATTGATAACACCATACAATGTTGCAGATTTACTATAATTTTCGTCGAGATGTTTTTAATTAAAAATTATAACAATGAGAACATTAATAATTAAACTAAAAGTAGGAAGACATACTTATCCGAGGCGTTCCAACTCAGTCCTCAGTGGTAGCAACGCATTTGTGGTCAACCTCAGGTAGGGACTTGATGTTATCTGGGGTTGATTACAGATGTCCACGGGCGGCCATCAGGTGGACTGTATGCTCGTTTGCTACTTCGGAGATAACTAGAACTAACTAGACTTTATCCTTAAATTATTTTTAGTTACACAGTTTCGTAGATCTATGATAAAGCATTTTTGACCAGGTACTGTAGGTAGACACTAGGTAGGGCATATTTCTCGTGACACGGAAAGACTAAGCCGAGAATAATTACCAAGTTACAAAAATATGACTGAATCACTCTGTGTATTAGTCATACGACTGGCACCGTTGCATATTGTTACGTGACCGTTCATGTAACTGCATAGAATATTTACGTACAGGCGAGAGGTATGAGAATTTAATAAGTAGTGACCCTGGACGGACATTGTTATGCCACAAAAACTAGATAACAGCGCCACCTAATATGTAGATCTAAAAGTATTCTACTAAACTGTTTATGTCAGTTATGAATGGAGACGAGATTGTTTGCAATAACTTATTTATTGGGAGTTGATTGTTATTTTGCGTCTGGAGACGCCATCGCTGCATTGCTGCTGTTTTCTAGTTTAAAAGGAGTGGTATGGTAGAAATACTTATCCAAGGCTTTCCAACTTACTTTTCTGGGGTAGCATGTATCTGTGTCCGACCATCAGACACAGATTCGGTTCAAGCTGCTAACAGTCTAATCTTTTTTGGGATTGAAAACTGATGTCCATGGCCGGCAATGATTACTTTAGTAACTTACCACCAAGGGACCTGCTGGTTTACTGCTTGTAAATCAATAAAAACGAACAAACAGACAAACATAAAATAATTCTTGTATATGAAATAGATAATTTGCTATAACTATACTAATATAATCTGCTATAACTCGATTCTTTGATACAAACTTCAGGAACTGATATCACAAGCCTGCCGGGAGCCCCGTTGTACGTCAGCCACTCCCGACCTTCAGAATTTCCGACACGATGCCGAGAGCTACAGAACAATACATAATATTATATTAAGTACACATCGATCACCTCCGCCTTTATTTGTAGGTACTGAAAAGTTTATCGGATTGATTTCTTATCTGGGTCTGTGATCTTTGTAGATTAGTATCATTTTGTCTAGAATAATGTTTTATCATTGATTTGAAATTATATTAAAATTCCTAGCTTTGTTACGTAGGTACAGTTGTTCACTAGTTGAATAAGTGGCATTTAAAGATTTAAATCTTTAAAAATACAGTTATCCAATTTATTTCAACGGATATCTGTAAACCGGGAAAGCTAATTCAGAAGTTTGATATGGTACCTCATCCTTATTACAACACTAGCTGATCCCCGCGGTTTCACCCGGGTTAAAAAAGTAAAAAGGAATACATATTTAAACATAACCGTAATCCCGCGCTCCCGCGACGGCGACCGCATGGCGTGGCACGCGTGCTAATGTTTTTTTTCAGAAATTAAAGTAGCCTATGTTATACTTTAGATCTTCAGCTATCTTCCAGTGAAAGTCCCGTCAAAATCGGTCCAGCCGTTTATAAGACTACCTCAGCCAAACAGACAGACAAAAAAAAATTAAATTGCATTTTAGGTACCTATCATGTATACTTTCATATGAATTGAGTAAAAAATGTTATTTTGAAATTACAAACAGACCTTTAATTTTATGTATTTGTATATGTACATACATAGATGTAATGATAGATAGACGATCTGCAGAAAATTCTCACCACTGAAAACCACCATGTTTAACACAAAACATATTTTTAGTATTTCAGTAAAAGTGCTAATTCCGCCATATCCTCTAACATAGCATTTATGAAAGATACGACTAATAAATTAGATTCAATGTTAAAAGGTTTACCAAGAACGCGCACTGGAAATTATAATCTACCGTGTGAGACATCGTTTAAACGTAATTTAATTGCGTTCTATTTCCTTGTTCCTGGTAGTGCTTGGTGACGACAGCCGTATTATCAATTATGTAACGTGTAGGTACTAGTTATCAGTGCAAAGCGCTGCGATTGCGAACGTCTTGCCGTGACCTCCTCGACAAACTTACGTTACGCGTGTATAGTTGCGTAAGACGTTTTTTCCATAAAAAGTATAACTCTATTGTATTATAATATATGTATAAGCTAACCGTCTAACTTTAATATAAATACTTATAAGTTGCTACGCACGGATCTGCTCTGAATAAGAAGGTTTGTTCATAATCCACTACGCAGGATCAAAGCATCATCAGGTGAATCCGTCGGTAGACATCACTGACTGCTATCTTCGAGAACTTTCTTTTATAACTTATATTTGCATGCTTCCTAATGTATCCCTTAAGTTTTAAAGCCAGTGATTGGCTTCTAATACGCAAATAACTTTGAAAAACAGTATTTATGCTGGGAATTCGAACCACACTTTCATCGATTTCGAGATCTAACTTCGTTTAACCACCAGCCTATCTCTGATTTCGCATAAGTACTTATAAGGCATAATGGACATATTCTGCCAGCCTTGTAGTACATTATTAGCATCTCAAGATTGGAGAGACGACCCTGACTCCGAGTTATGTTTTATACATATTGGCATGGGTTGTGGGTACATAAATTGTCTAACGCTTCCACTGTAGCCTTGGTAATAGGCATTTCTGACGGGAATCTAGGTTAGGTACATCGTGAGAAGACAAAGGGACCGAGGACAAATAAAATTACACACAAGAATGGATCTCTTGGTACACAAATTTTATTACGCAAGATATAAGTAGGAATATAAACATTTGGATGGGATTTGTTAGTTAATTATTCTACGGAACCATGTGGCGGTTTCATATTTTATTATAACATATTTATAGTCAAAACATATATTTGTAGCTTATTGGGAAAATTGTATTTCGAAAGGTTTAGACCATGGAATTTCCGATATATGTTTTTGTTAGGATGTCAAAAATGTACATAAACGGATAACAAAATATTATAGGTTAACGTTCTGTCAGTGGACTTTCCATTCAGTCTTAAAACATGTTTCACTCGCTAATTACTAATGTATCGGTGACTTATTTAAATAATATGTTTTTAACTGACAAAAACTAATATTGTAAGAACAATTTACTTCCACTATTAATGCAATTATGACCTTAAAGTATTTGTGGTTTCATACATATCAAGAGTAGGTAAGTACTTATGTGGTATATACTTCTATCTATATACTTCATTTTACGTTACGTCCATTTAGCACTAACATTGCACCTTCTGATCATATCAAACGAAATAATTACAATATGCATGAGTAAAAGTATCTCTACATTCTCTACCACTTCAGAGGTCACTTCAGAGATACTTTCATTCTGTACTTTCACTTCAAATGATTCGTTATGATTGATTTATGTCTACGATTCGGTTAGGATGCCCCCACACCAATTTATCGATACTATCGATCGACGACATAATGGATCAGTCGATATCAAATATATTAGAATCGAATACATTACCTAACGACGACTGTCGATAGAACAACTCAAGCTACACCGAGCAATCGACGCCGATTAATTGATTAGTGTGTAGGCATCCTAACACAAGCGTAGGCCTTCCTTAGGTACACATCTGTCAGGCACATCCCAATTAGCGGCGCCTTATCTGAATTGTAAATGGGCAAAAGTGAATTAGAAGTTAAATCAAGTTGGCTCTCCGGATTGTTTGACGGTTGCATAACTTATACAGTGTCCTACTCCTGGGGGCGGCGGGTGGAGCGTGGGCGAAAGGTCGCGCTAAGGTCACGGGGTCGCGCCACCGACCGCCCTTACATACCTACTGAGCTAATAAATATCATCGAATACTGAAACAAGTACCTCAATGTTTTTAAATATCTTCTTATTCCATTCAGCGGCTTAGATAAATATTTGATGTACTTATTAGGTTTATTTGTCGACGTGTAGGTCCTGTAGGTGTTCTGGGGCTATAAAGTATTGCTTTTCTAATCGAGAAAAGCAAAAGAGGCAAAGAGGCTTGAACGACGTTTCTACCTGGCTACTCCAGTATGTAATATATTCCTATTTATTTATTTATGCATAGCATCATGTCTCTACATAATATTAGTCGTAGATAAAATATTTAATAAGAAGGATTCGTTAACAAACAATAGTTATTAATAACGACATTATTAGTGCAGATCTATACCTGATACAGAAAACATAATAAATACTCAATATACATTTGATTTTATTTATCTTAACATGAAAAAAATGAGATAACGTAAAACAGTCTTAAACTCATAGTATTTCTATCTTTCAACTATGTCTTGTTGATTTTAACCTAATTAAAACTTCCATACTTCATATTTTATAGTGTACCTAAGTGTTGACTTAATTAGTAATGTGCTTACGGGGAAGGAAAATGAATTAGTATTGCCACATGATGCATAATGCTAAAATTATTTATATATTATAGATTCCCTTATATGTCTACCGACAGTGTATAATTTACATGCACTCATTCAGTAATGAGTAATATTTTCAGTGATAATTAAAGTTTTATGGTCAGTGTCAACCCATAATAAAATTATCCCTCTGCCGGGACAGGTCTCCTAAGGGTAATAGCAATGTAGGCCATACTCCATAGCGATGACCAAGTGTAAATAGGTAGACTTCACTAACCCTTAAAAACTTTTTAAAGATCTTACGAGCGTGTAGGTTTCCGCACGATATAACAAGTGATAATGATTTTAATACGCACAAACCTTTGAAAAATAAGGGGGTGTGCCACAAATCTTATGGAATAAGTTATTACTAAGTTATTAATCAGTTAAGTTATACGGTATACATATTATAACTTAAAATGAAAAATAGTGGTAAAGTATTCCTAAATTGATTGCAGGTTGTAGCACCAGTGCTACATCTTACACTGCCTGTAGATACGATGTACGCAGCACCGTTGATTTATTACCATCCATAAATATGAGAGTCCTACCTGCCTTGCCCTACATACCGCCAGCCATTACTGGATTCCATGTTTGTTTCCATGATATGTAATGAAAGCAGTGGCCCAGCTTGCAGCCGTCCACTGTTAAGTGGTCTGTGACGCTCATGTACATTTGACCAACTTCAAATAGGATGCTTCTGTTCGATCACAGATTCGATGGTGGTGCTAAATAGCAAGATATAACGCGTTCTAATATTAATGTCTATCCACCAAACGTTTTAACCCAATACAATACAGCTAACACCGTTGTTATAATGTAGAATCAGTTGTTGCCGTATAGTGAAGTTCCCTCTCCTACCACCTTTATAGATATAATAACTACTTAATGAGAATCATGCAATTTTAAAGTCATAAAAACAATTCCTATATCAAAATAGATTACAAAGCAATTAAATAGTAATGACAGAAAGGAACCACGCGAGTTACAACCGCAGTGGTTATTAACCACACCGCCCTACGGGTCACACAATGTTATTTGTTCGCATTAGCGCGCTGTAGGTCAGTGTGACTTGTCCTTGACCTACAGTCAGCCGCCCTTCACGAGACCCCTATATCTGACATTAAGAAAATTGAGAAGACGCGGCTCACCTAATATTATCCCAACTTTAGCGGGGTCTAGAGGACAGGGGGATAATGGAAAACTAAAACGCGAACAATTTACTTAACACGATAGTTACATTTAATAAATCAATATTGACTCGTCTATTTTTTATTTAATACATATAATAAATATTTATGGAATCTATAAGACTCTAAGTGTTTTAGTTTTGTGTCTGCAGAAGGTATATGGACTATTGGAAAACAATATCAAGGCCCGTCATTTACTCAAAAATCGACGAATAATGCAAATTGAAATGATAATCGAAAATATTCTAAAAAACTTTTATCCTTGGCGCAGTGGCTCCAAATGGACCTTGGCCTCCAATGCGTAAAAACGCTATTGTTCCCGACAGTATAGAGTTGATTTTCCTTAGTGGTTCCGTAGTTTTAGGGAATTTAAGGTAGTAGGATGTGCAATAATGAAAACCGTAATTTGAAGGTCTACTCTACCACTAAGGACTACTCTACCAGGAAGGACTACTCTACCAAACTTTTTTTCTGTCTGTCTGTCTGTTTGGCTGAGATTATCTGTAAAACGCCTGAACCAAACCGAGAAGATAGCTGACGCTTTAAAGAGAAGTGTTTTAGTGTCGTGGGTGCCATGACATACAAAGACGAATACACAAACACCCAGTACAGAAATCTAAATTTATTATTCAGATATCTGTCAAGCCGGGAATGTAACCCGGGACCACTCCGCCACGGGAGTCGTCAAAGCTGAAGATCTAAGGCGTAACATAGGCTACTATAATTTTGAAAAACCATTAGCGCGCGCGCCACGCGCCTGCGGCCGCCTTTGCAGGAGAGCCGGATATCGCCTATGTTTACCTAGATATGTATTCTTTTTTACTCTTTTAACGCGGGCGAAACCTCTGGGATGAGATAGTTACTATGTTCTGATAACGCAGATAAATAGATCTCCATAGGATTGGGTTCGCCTGATAATTAAACTATGATTTTAATCCTGTGTAATACCCAAGTTCTGTAACCGATACTGAGACTGGCTGCACCGGGGCTGAAAAATTCAAAGTGACACTGACTTATTATATATTTACGGTGATAGGTATATTGAAGCACGAGAGAGCTTGTCACTTACTAGTTGACTGCCCTTGTAGGGCATGCGAAGGAGGCTGGCGACAGTGGAGGTACGATTTAGGTCACCAGACTCTGCCCTTGACCTACACTGCCGCCCTTCACGATATTCGGCCTAATTATGAACATTGCCAACACAAGTATATAAGCATAGTAAAATATATAGAATGGAACGCACAATATGTTTAACTTCGGCGAATATTAGGAAACATTGTAGTTTAATAGTTCAAAAATACGTATCTTTACTATTCATTAGTCTCTTTTTTTAAACAAGTATTAGCTGTTTGATAAAAGAGTATCTATTAATTGCTTTATATTGAAATTATTATAAAATCGAGATACATGTCTGTCACTGATACTTAGATAAGAATTTGTGAGATGCTCTTAAAGTGAGAAAAGTGTTTAAAACAAATTATTTAATAATATTATATAGGTAATATATTATATAATAATATGATATAATATGAAATGTATAGGTACTTATATGGTTTATAATAAGGTTTTATGATCCAGAAATATATTTATCTGAGCTGATATGATAAGTGACTGTAAGAATTTATTTAGTTTAAACTGTAATTATATACTGTCTTATTATCAAAATAACAAGATAATATCGTACTCGTGCATATTCTTTTCACCGATAAAAATAATTAGGTACTTAAATTAATTACAATTTCACTTAAACGTTGAAACATGTTACAGTAATTACGGTAATGAATGCCCGTGAAATATAAAGATCACGAAACGAATAATGTGCTGAAAATAGTCGCTCGACTTTACCATGACCTTGCGCAAAAATACCGACTATCGACATCACTGTTGCGCGGCACAAAGGAAAATCGTGTTTTCGCGAATTATTCCGGGAAGTGCTGATAGAGGCGAATAACGGGTTGGTTGCGATTATTCAGATATCGCGGACGCACACGTCTATGCGCGGCTCGCGGGGCGCGCATGTGTGCGTGTGTGTGACATTGAACTTCACTCTTCACGTGGCGGCGCATGAGTTACGTAATCATTCCACAGCATTGCTCTGGGTTTCCACAAGGTGCGTCAGCCCGACGAGTGCATGCTCTGCCTCGCGGAAGATCTTGTAACTTCAGAGCCGATTGCACAAGCTGAACAACGCTAAAGTTATTAATGCCCGGTTCCAAGAAATCGTCCTTAAGACACTGTTACACATAGTAGGTTCGGATACAGTAAGTCGGAGTAATGTCATACCAATAGTTTAATATGAACTCCTAACGCGGCATCAATCGTCAGTGACGAGCTTCTCAAATATTTCCGGTCTTAAAAGTAGCATGTTTAAAAATAAAAACATTAACATTTTTACATGTGTAAGTAATTTAAATTTAAATTTTAAGACAAGCGGGCACTTCTTTTTAATATTGTGCAAATAATCGTAACATACCGTGCCAATTTTTTTGTAATATTATAGGA
Organism: Urbanus proteus proteus; assembly: GCA_018251915.1. Taxonomy (NCBI): domain Eukaryota; kingdom Metazoa; phylum Arthropoda; class Insecta; order Lepidoptera; family Hesperiidae; genus Urbanus; species Urbanus proteus. The sequence goes on from DWPV01000036.1 coordinate 50,673, forward strand.
ACTTCTTAACAATTGTAATATTATAAATAGACATTAATGCAATATTACCTGGATCCAACGAGCAGCGAGTAAAACCAGAACATCTAATTTTATTTAATTGCGCTGTTCGTTTAAATATTCGGTAGGCATTTGTTAAATTATGTCTGCCAATGAACACGTGTAGAACAATCAATCTTCTAGGTCGGCGCCAGCACACGTGAGGTGGTCACGTGTAGTCATTTTGACAATGACATTGACATTGCCTCGACGCTTCACCGGAGCGGAGCTGCCTCTCGCCACCAGGAAACTTGACTAGTGACGAACTTATGGTAAATTGAATCACCATCTCTCATCTCCATGATTGATAACATCAATCTCTAAGTCTGCCATGTCTACCACGAATATATATTGAAACAAAAATACATCATACAAAATACAAAAAATACAGAACTTTGCATATTATTATAGAACATTAAAATATGCATGATAATACGTATGCAAAGTTCTACGCAAAAACGACTGTAAAATTGCCAAGGTTAAATAAACAAAAATGAAATTCAGATGTATTTTTTCCTCAGCGATAAACGTTATTAATTTACTTTACTTAACGTTTATAATCATTGTTCAGACTGTTACGTCAGCATGATTTACGTAACCACTAATCATACAAGTGTTTGTCGCGTAAGTCCGTTTTGTCCTTGATCACATACTAATTCGCGAAGCATGGCTTCCGCGTCGCGTCGGCCTCGCGAGGTCGTCAAGCTGTAATGGCGCTTAGGCTGCGTTTGCACTGAACGCGGTGGTAGAACTCTTCTGGCTTTGAATCCGAAGACCACGCCATTACACCTGTTCCTGCCTTATAACAGGACATTGAAATATACATGATAATGCAGCATGCAGCACTATATGCAAAATTCAAAACAAAAAGGACTGTTCAAATTGCCAAGGTTAAACAAAAAAACAGGCGTGTTTTCCCTCTCTGTAGAAATAACGTTAATTTCTATTATTCTTCATAATATATGAAAGTATAGGTACACGATACTTATAACGAAAATGCATTTTTTGTCTCTCTGTCATTTTGGATGTGTAATCTTCGAAACGACTGGACCAATTTCAACGGAACTTTTACTGAAAGATAGTTGAAGGTCTAAGGCATAACTTATCTGAGCCTGGTAAAATCGCGAGGATCGGCTAGTACCTATCATAAGTAGTGAAATGCACCAAGCGTGTCAATGTAATCTACAAGGAGTAAAGTAGAGTTTGTGTCAGACCTGAAGTCGGTCTTCGATCCTATTTGGGATTGACGGTGGTGACCATAAACGGTAACGACCACTGTTAGGTACACTGCATGCTTGTTTACTAGCTACTTCTTTATTACAAAAACAAAACACACTGACTACCCACCAGTGAGTGTTTTTATGTAACGGCAACAACAAACGAGCATGCAGCCCACGATGCTACGCATTGTCAACCACATCCGAACCTAAATAGGTCAGGAATCCTATATGAGATTGATTACAAATGATTGCTGTCCCTGACGACTAAAATAGAACACGTCTTATTTTAGTATAGGTACCTATCTATTTATTCTTAATATAGGTATCTACTTATGTAATATAAAAGCTGGCTACATATTGGCGACGTTGCACATGTCCATAGGCGACAGTGACTACTATCCAATGGGCAACCCGTCTGCCTTAATACTATGTTTAAAGATAAAAAAGATTTTGTCAGTTTAAAAAAATGGTTATTAATAGTTTCCATGATTTTGCAACGGCGCAATCGTAACACTTATACAGGGTATCCCGTAAATAGTGGATAACCTTGAAACCACGTAAAAGCCACGCCAGAATATATCTACTTGATCTACATGTCTTAGTCCAAGCTGTAATGGTTTTCGAGATATTTGCATTTTTGTAAAACTGCTCAAAAAGCACACCCTCTGTTACTCTTTGAATTATAACTGCCACAAATTATACCTATTTTTAAGTTTGCCTGTATCAGACTCTTGAATTGACATGCTTTCAGGATCATATCATAATTTTTCATAATCGTAAAAAAATAACTTTTTATGTAGTCGTGAAGTTACAATTTTCATTTAAACAAATTCCATCATAAAAGTTTTGACACTTGTAGGGTAAAAAAAATATGGACACTGAAGTCCACGCTATTTAAAAAACTTGCTTATGTTTGCTTTCCAAAATGGTATAATAAAGTAAATTTGTTTTTGTACCAATTAAAGAAATGAGAATAAACCGAAATAGACCCCATATTTCAAATTTTATTTTACTTTTACGGTAAAGAATGCTCTAAGATTTATTTAATAACAAAATAGTACAATAATATTTGATGAATGCTTTTTTTATTGTCCATTAGTATTTACATTTTCAGTTGTACGCGCTACCTGGTCAACCTAGTCTACCTGGTCTTCCTGGTCTTCCTGGTCTACCTGGTCTTC
>DWPV01000037.1:0-52979 GCA_018251915.1 Urbanus proteus proteus
AATGTTGATTTCTTTATTTTATAAATTAACAAGTTCCCGCTTTAGCTCTGACGTTGTGCTCTTATGTACACAGTTTTTCAATTTTTACACAAATACCCTGAGGATAAAAGGAGCAGTGTAACAATATGATATAATATGCGTTATGTAGTCTTCTTTTATAGCCTTTGTGGCATAGTTCACACAGTATGCTACAGTAGGACCTATTTCTGTCTAATAGAATAAATGTCTGATAGCAGTGTAAATCCCCGCTAAAGTGTTATGATTCGGAATGTGTGGCAAGGAAGAGACACTTATAGCGAACTTACATTTATGGCGAACCTCGTATAATATACCAATTCTATCAGTGGTTGAAAGCAGATATCGATGGACAGCTTGACCCCTTACCTGACTGAACTGGTGGACTGAATGTTCATTTATTACTTGTACGTAATAAAATGCTGTCTTTGATGTAAGCCTAGTAAGTGTCTTTGATGTAATACCTATGTGGTATTATTAATTACTTGTAGTAGTAGTTCACCAAAACATACCTATACTTATACAAGATTTTCCTATAGGAACGCGCACCCTTAGTTGAGATTAACGTAAAACCCAACGATGTCATCTTTAAAAATATCTCTGTCATGTGGTCTCAAAGGGAAAAATCTCCTAGTTAAACTTTCCAAGATCTGTCACGGAGGATTATTTACAATTAATGGAAATGGAAAATTAATGGAATAATAGCAAATTTTGCCTTTATAAAATTTTAAACCAATCGCGAAATTTAGTAAACTCGTGAAATTAGAGTGAGCCAGTACATAAATTAGGAAGCAGTATTGCTAAAAACTAAACATGGTTCATGGTGCCTATGTAACGAAGTAGCGGAAACTTTAATTTCGTGCAGTTTGACTGACGTCCTACCTTTTGTTTTCATGCAAATCGATTGGTTCCCTTTGAGCAGCCATTTAATAGTCAAGCTAGGATTACGTCTATGTTTTATTCAAGTAAAGCTACTGTTTACCTTAACAACGAGGGTTGGTGGGAAATTCAAGACATTAGTAGGTACTTTTAATGTACTCGTAACATTAGTAGTAAATTGGCAAGCAGTAGGTAAATTTACACTAGATATTCAGCTAAAAATAGCAACGCGAGCTCAATTTTAAGTCGATCATAGATGCGATGCTACCTGGACGTAATTGCAAAAACAGTAGAACGATACTAATAAAAATATGTTTGAAAAGGATTTTACATTTTTATGTTAGGATATGAATGCCGGTTGAGTTAAATATTTTAGGCCTAAGGAGTAACATATCTGTGATCTGCTTAAGAAGTACCGTTTTTTTGTATAAATTTGGTTCATAATTGGCAGTCACCACTCACCATCAGGCGGACTGCATCCATTCAATTGATACGATCCATCTGTAGGTACTACTGTCCTTGGGTATCCGTTATCAATCCCAAAGATATTAAATTAGGTATATCTAAGCGTTACCATGTAAAGTTTTTCATGAATAAACGAATTTGAATTTGAATTCCAAGTAAAATTGAAACGCTAAATCGTTCAAATACAGTTGCGATGCTATCACTGACGACTAAGTTGGTAAAATTCCTATAAGCGTCACCCTTACCACACCCTTACATTTTAAACCACCCACTACTATAGCGGTGATGCCTCCGGAGTCGAACTACTGATGGATTCTAGCGACGTTTAAACACATATCTTAAAAATGACCGCACTTAATATTAATTTCACATATTTAATACTTGACTGTGCATAATATAAATTAACATGAAATACCGTTCACGTTATACCGTTGCGTCAGAATTATAAGCGCTTTTTAAAATTATGTATATTTCAATTAACTGAGGATCACAGGTTAGCGACATTTATTCCACCAGTCGAGACATTTTGAGTTTTTTTACACCTTTTAAAAAGGTGTGAGTAGTTATGAAGGTGTCTTTTAATTAATTATACATGCGTGATACAGAGATTTTGTAGTTGGAAGTATAATTTTTGAGATTCATCGTAGCAAAGTGTTTGGTAAAATGAAAAAGGTTAAAGGTGGTAGAGCAGTTCTAGGTTCAATTTCGAAGCTATCACTGCCACACATATTTCTACCTAATAATAACACTGATACGTTCTGGTTTAAAGGGCGTGTTACTAGAGAGAATTTTATATGGGGCGTTCTTACTTAGTCCTCATGGGCAGCAGCGCATGTCTGGCTTACCTAAGGTAGGAAACTAGTCCCATCTGGGGTAGATTATATGTCCATGGGCAGCAGCAGCTACTAGTCATCAGGGGGCTGAGTGCTCGTTTGCTACTTCTGCATTGTACTGCTTGTATTTTATTAGAGCTTATTTTATATGTATCGTATTAAATGTATATTTACATAATATACATTTAATTTATTCAATCGAATGCTGATAGTAATCTCCTTCGCAAACATATACTTCCCGCGTATCGTTCAGTTCTCGTGAAGTGATAAAGAATAATTTACAAGCTTAAACGCAAAGTTTTGCTTCACTCAGCAGGGTGGCTGCTTCTGTTGCAGAAAAACAAATTATATATTTTCATTACTAAATTAATGCACTAAATGTCAGGTATGCGATGTTGTTGAACCTACTAATTTGGCACGCCGCACGCAAGTGGACTCGCATCCGTATCATGCCAAACCGTAGAGCCTTCTTATAAACACTTAAATATTGGGTACATATGTCGAATATCATCTTATACTGGACTTCGACATAATTTTGTATTTTTCCACAAGAACAATAAGTTGCAGTGTATAAGCCAGCTACTAATGTAAAATTAACAATGTGAGCACTTTACGAAGTATTTAGGTTTAATAAGGCAGACAGTATATTTTTATATGTCAGTGTTTGATTGTAGATTCAAAATAATATACTAGTCTCCCTGGTGTTATGTGGGTACTACATATTGACAATTCACATGTTATGAAATCAATGTCATATAGAGCGCGAGACCTACTAAGTACGTAAGGTTGGACACTGATGCTACGACGGAAAACTAAGTGGAAACGCCAGGAGTAAGTGTGTCGCTTGAACCAACATACACAAACCAGAACATAACAAAGCTTAACATTGTTATGATAAGGCAGAAATAGGTGTAGTCGTAATTGCCGGTGGTGATAAGCTCCGAAGAGTTCTATCACTTTAAGAAATATATGATTTGAGTCCTGAAAACTGTTATGAAATGACGGAAGCCTTGGAAAAAGTGAATCTGCCTAACCAGAACACTGTAGCGATGCACTATTACCTAATATAAAACAGGGTCTGGTGGTTCACTTTAAATTAATGTGTCTATATAAATTAGAGCATATTTAGAGTTTTCATAATTTTAATGTAGTGTTGTACCTTTACAACATGCAATAACAATACCTTACAAAAAATATCTGAAAAGAAATTAACGTCCATTGATACCTGTTTCAATTTTCTTAATCATATTCATAATCATAATCATTTATTTGCTCTTACATTCTCTTATTCGTATTATACGAGCTGATGCCAATAAAAAGTGATTGCACATGTTCTCTATATAACTCATATCCACTTTAGTTGTCAAACAAGTCTTCACCGCTTCAGGTCAAGCTACAGTATAGCGATTTGACTGCGCGGCAGGAACCATATCTAGGCAATATAATAAACATCGCTCACGTTTAGATGTAAGTATTATTATGAACATTAAGAGTTATCTTGAGAACTGTCAGATTATCTGTGAGTTTAACGTGAATGCAACGACATTTAACACTTGCGATAAAAAGATTGCAATCGTTCGTAGTTAGCAAACGTAATGTGTGTGAATGCATCGTATTGTTATGCTGCGTGTCGCAACATTCGCACCGAGTATACGGAAGCGGTCGTGACGAGGTTCAGGAGGCGAGCTTTTGCTAATTGGCTGTAACTGATAGATAAGCAATAAAATCAATGGTGAGGACACCGGCTGCATCTTCAATTTATGTCGATGTGGATGCGCGATGCGTCGTGGTCCGGCGCCGGCCCCCGCCACTGGACCTCATATTTATACGCTAAAGCGGGCACTGCGCAGAGTTCAAACGAGCGACGGGCGCTCGAAACAGTAGACGATCGAAAGAAGAATCGCAACGCGTGGGTAGACGGAGCGAGTGCAGTGTGCAGTGCGTGCGGGTCGTGTGTCGCTGAAAGCTCGCGCTGTGAAGCCTCCGAGAGCGGCGGATCGCGCGAGCGCCCGCCTCGCGTCAGTGCCGGCCCGGCCGCGCCGTAGGCATCACGCTCCGATATCGCAACTAACTGTTTACTGCTGGACAGTGACACGCTCAGACGACTACTCTACCGACCTGCCACCACCTACACAAGTGGAGAACCTTTGCTTCTGAAAGTGAGGTGAGCGAATTTACTTTTTATATTTTGAAAAAAAATACTACAACATTACAATAGTAATGAAAGTTAATATTAAAGGACTATAAAATAATTTGAAAGTTTTTAAAAGTTGAACAAGTGGGTTTCAATAGCGTGTAAGTTTAGACGCATCTACGAGCAGCGTCTGAAAAAGCCGATTCGAGAGCTTTTCCATCGCGCTTCTTAACGTTTCATAAGGACCGTGAGCAAAGCGTTATATCCGTTGAAAATTATTTTATTTTGTATGTGTGTATACAACCGTATTATCGGTGTGAATAATGTAATGAAATATACATGCGCATGTGTATTCATATGGTATTAATAACATGATATTCATAAATGGTATTGTGTATAATATAAGTAGTTCACTGAATTTAATTCAATGGTCACACATGAAGTTACTTTCTATATTTTATTTTCATTGTTTCAAAACAATTATTTCAGAGTTTCCTAACTTAAATACTTATTTTAAGACTAATAAAATACCTATATATTTTGATTAATTCGAAAGATATTAATTAATTCTAACTTTGTTCTACTTTGTACTATTCATCATTAACAAATACATTCAATACATTCCTTTATGGACTGCACCTACGACAGGCAAAAATTACACTTAAGTTTTTTCAAGTATTAAAGGTTTAGAGATTATAATTGGACGCCAGAAATAATCAATTTACTGCATGGCTCCAATGCCAGAAAAAATCTATTATACTTTGTTCTTTTAAATGAGACATTTAATTAGCATTTTTTTATTTTAAAAGTACTGTTTCCAATTTTTTCACGTAAGAAAAAAATATAGCTGTTACAAAAATAATCAACTTAGGAAGCAGAAATTTTTGTTTTAAATTTACTGCAATAATTATTAGGTTGTTTACTTTTATTATTAACACAAATTGAAATTTTAATCTTTCACAATCACATCTGTGTATTGTATTTTGACAATATGGTTTTTAAGTTCAAATTTTTATCTTACCCACTTAAAGTTTATTACAGCCAAGTATAGTGTACAATAATAGGGCAATTTTGTGGAAATATTTTTTGAATTGTACCTACTTAAGTCCCAATGCAGTAATAGCGGATTTGCGCGAATGGATTCGACAGTGGATTCAATGGATTCAATGTTACCGCGTGCCACGAGAACGAGCGTGGCGGATCCAATATTTCACAGTTACCACTGCTAATCATTCACGATTGTAGTTACAAAGTAGATTGAAATCAAATCACTAGCTCTGCCTATCAAAAACATTGTTTTACGTGACTTTAACTTTAAATGTGTATGAAATCTTAATTTCCAAGGTTCCTTTGTTTTATCGGAGTTTAATATTCTTTAATCCATCGCGACCAATCACTTGAATCAATCATTTCTTAAATATTACTCATAATTTATGTATGTAATTGAAACGCTATTTAAATCTTAATCATAAGCGTAAATCAGTTAGTTAAAGACAGCACTGTTAGTTATTAATTTGGGAGAAATAGAGGCGATACTCAACAAAATCGTTAATTATGCAATTTTAGCAATTTTAAACGTAAAGATAAGCCCGCGCGCTCAGGCAGGTACTTCTCATCGATTAGCGGCTATTTCCACAAAGAAGTTCCGCCTAATTCTAATTTAAACCCATCAATATAATCCCTCCTTGTTTCAAGCTGCGTTAACTAAAAAGACTAAAGTAAGGTGACAATCAAGATTACATTTTTTAATTTTACACTACAGTGCGTGTCGAATGCCATCCTGCCAAGTTGTTTTTCCCAGTTGGCTTCAGTTTTTTGTCCATTATCTGTAAACATTGCGCAGTGCAATAAGACGTTATAAAAATAAATATTCATCAAGTCACATAAGGCTACTAATATTATGCGTTTCCACTTTTATAACATAACTGAATTAATTTAAAAGAAATGTGTCTATCTATTAAATATTCCTAATATTTAAGGATATTTATATATTATATCTATTGTTTAAAAATAAAAAAAAAACGCACCATTGACTACTTTTAACAGACTTCAAGGGTTATCTATTCATCGCGATATTTTCGTTCGCAAATCTAAAAGCCGTTTTAGTTATTTCACTTAAGCCAGTTAAATCAAGCTTTAGTAATCCGAAATAGGATACACAGGATTCCAACATAAACATAAGTATGTTTATAAATTCCGAATATTTTGTTTCGTCTTAAATGACGCGTTTTCGAGCCCGTTATGAGGCAGCGTCGTTGATGCGTATCGCAATAAAACGCATTACACAGTTACATAAACTATAATTTCGCTTTATTATTACATCAAATAAGTATTTATTTATTTTATTCAAGTGAATACACTATAAAAAATTAGGTGTGAGTGTAAAGTAATAAATTGAAATGTATGAATTATAAAACCTTCTTGATTACCTATAATTGAATTAAATTAACTAATGTTTTTACCACACTTTGTTCAGAGATTGCTAGTTTCGCTTTGTTGGGGCTAATGTTAGCAAAGCGTGGCCATTAAGACTCCGTCTGTTAATTCGAAACGCGTACATCTACGTTGTTCGGTTGTCTATAAATCGACAGTGTGGCGGAGTGCGAATCGTCGCTTTCGATTCGGTTGATTGCGCAAAGCTCGGCGCTCGGCGTGCAGCTACGGGCGAGTTCAAGTGCAGGGTGAAGGTTTCGCCGTCGCGCCCTTACCTTAAGGCCAAGAACTGCGTAAGTCTGAGCGAATCGTATGCGCTTCTAGTGGCAATCTGTCCGCTAAACGCTAGACATTTAAACTCCCATACATGTTTTATATTCACAAAAAAAATTAACGTGTTCCACTGTTCATTCCTTTATTTAACAACAAAAATGTTTTTATAGGCTTTCTTTAGGTACTGATAAAGGACTAAGTTTACGTAATTGCATTAGAAGGAGAGTATTGTTTTTAGCGTGTGAACATACAAAAAATGGACGTAGATTTCTTTGGCACATTCTATAGCCGTTTGAGGGATTTTAAGATATGAGGTGTCGTTGAATTCTACTTACAAACATTCGGATGTGACTGTAAAGCTAAATAATTATTTCGATTATAATAAATAGAAAGGAAACCTACTTTATACAATTACCTGCTACAAAAGTGATTACCCGCCCCGCTTCCGCTTTCCCTTGGACCGAGGGACGCAGCATCCACCCCTCTCATGATACCCTTAGTGCTTGCAGACATCATTTAGGGTGATGTGTAATGCTTGTTTGTTTGACACTTACAACTTTGAACGACTCATCCCGGAAGATATTTCATTTTTGTTTTAACCCGTCTAAATAATGTTTTTTAATACTACTACTTTATTTATAGTTATCTTGTTAATTAATTATTAATAAAAGTTATCTTGATATCAGATTTAGTAGCCGTCTAATATGAAAGTAATGGCCATTTTTTATAACATACAACTGTAAAGAAGATTATATTGATAAATATGTAAACGATTAAGAATATTAGGATAAAATTTGTAAATTGAAAATAATTTAATTTTTTGTTATACTTAAGTTTATAAACGCTCATTAAATTATAACTCTATAAAAGTTTTTAATATTCACATTTTTTTGTTTTCTGAATACATCGTTATGTTTGCTGATGTTTTCGTAAATATCAGAAGTTTATTATTTGTTTTATTACGAGTTCAACGACTGGTATATTACAGTTCAATTCGAAGCAAGTTCCTTAATAGAAGTTAGAAGCTTTAAGACATTAGTACAGTAGGTATGTATGACCGAATTCATACGGGATTCTAATAATCTTCGCAGTTTATGTCAAATTTACAATATGTAAATGCATTGAGGTGTAATATATACTAACTTGATATTTCTTTTAACAAGCATAAACGAATACAATTTACAATGTGGTAAAGGAAAAGATAAACCTCAACGGCAATGAATTGAACTTGAACTTCATCAAGTTAACCTTATACTAAACAACAATAGATAATAAGCAGGCACGCAATATTCTCACATAAAACGTCTACTTTATAAGATTCATTAGTATTATTTGTAATAGTGTAAAGTCAAGGGTTCCCAGGGGATCTCCTGACCACACTTGGTCGTTTAAAAAAAAACTTTTTCTTTAGGGATATGATATAATCTGGAAAGTAGTTGATTATTCAGTCACGCACAACTGTGTTAAAGAACAATGATCGGCCAGTTAAGAAATTATATTCTGATTTCAACGATATTTGCCTGTCGTTCAAAAATATTTACCACTTTTTAAACTTGTTGCACAAAATTAAAATATTTAAAGTTTTTCAAGCTGTCATATATCTATTAAAGTCGACCTTCATGCTTACTAAAATTCGGAAATGCATGATTGTATAGATTCTAAAAGGTAACTATATAGGTATATCTAAAAACAAACTAAATATTTTGGGTAAAAATAATCAACGTGAGTTGATGTGCGCTGCACGAATAATAATATAATTTGTAGACTACTAAATTATTAGGTACTCAAAATATGCAATTTGACGAATATCCGATTCCTTTGTTTAATCTAAGCTTCGCATTTTGGTTGCGGAATCACGCCTAGTTGACGGGAGTTAAATGGCTGGATGACGTTTTTTCTTTCATGGCCCTGATGTCTATTTTGTTTTTATTTCTTGTAATGCAAAAACGCAAGGCCAATAACATCACTTCATTCACGGATATCAAAGACGTTGCTCTATTCAAAGGCAGCCGGTCGTTAGCAGCGTCGAGCGATTATACCCGTGAACAGGAATTTAACGGAGTCGCTGAGTACGGTAAATCTGCGCTTTCATGTTCACATAAGGTTGGGTGCATTGGAGACATTAAAACGAAAATGCCCTTAAAATTTAGAAACCGCTCGACTGACTGTGCATTAATGTGAGCGCGCGTCGATATGCGCGCGCAGAGTCCAGCGTGACAGAATGCGCCCGCGCCGCGCCGTGTCGCGGTTGCGGGCCACGCGTCGACGCTTCCTGAGAAAATGGCAACTTATGGGGAACTGAATCTGGGGCTCGCAGGTGCCATTGACCTGCGCAACTTGCTGTGTGTGATGCCATTCACGTCATTATTATCCTGACACGGTCGTTACATATGGATTTATGCAATTAAACGATTCGTAATACTTTGGTCATTACTACGAGTTCATAAATGACGCACACGTACCTACGTAAGTACACGTACGTAAGGTGGGATTTTAATGTCGAAAAAATACGTATTCCGTTTATGATCGCAGCCTCTTAAATGCGCATAAATATGGTCGTTGCCACGAGCAGGAGTCGACATGCAGCATTACAAGGAGCAAAAACCGTTATTGAACCACAAAAATGTCGCAAAAACGCGTAAACCGTTTCTGTTTCACTGTTATTATCGTAATTTCGTAACGTGACTAAGACTTCATGGTATATTCAATGACACTTATCAACTGAAGTCAATTTTCATGTACAATTATGTAAGCCTTAAATCGTGCATTCATGGAAACATAATTAAATATAATTACGTAAATGCTGAACTCGTTAAAAACCATGAAGTTATGGAATATCGTAAGCAATCATATTTTCACTGTGTTTAAAAATTAAATGCTTATTATAGTTAATGTATAAATAAGGTTACCAATTTTGTTCATTTATTTGAAAGTTAAATAAGTCACATATTATAAAGGGAGTGTAATTGGTCCCCAATGAAAGAGCCCTATTGGACCCTAGCCGCGTGCGTAAGAAACCTCGCGTCGGTCACCTCTTGAATATCAATATCAGAATATAGCCGGGCCACGACGCCGGCAACAATGACCGATAAAAGAGAATCACACGAATATGGCCCTACGTGAAATCTGTTTAAAATTCACATTCAACAACAGCAACTCGATCGGTACTTGGTACCACTCAATGGAATGTAGGTTATGATGTTATTTAGCTTGAACTTTTTGCTGGTCTAAGTTTTTTATTTCAATAGTTATCTCCTTTCGTGTCAATCAGAATCGTATAAGGCGTGAAAGTACTGACGTCATTGTGCCAAATTTCGCCTCGGTAATGTGTTATTACCCCTGGCTATTGAAACGAGATTCACAATATCTAATATACGTGGGAAAGACGTCACCTACTTTGCTTAAATTAGTTTGAATAAAAAATACTTTTATTGCATTGTATTCGTATATTTGCTGGTTTCATCATAATACTTACTCACTTCGATCTGTTATTCCGTTGCTTTTACAACTATGCTGGCAAGAAACAGTAACATAAAATAGAAATGTGATTTGCCTATTCTAATGAAACTAAAATTTACCTGTGACTGTACAGTAATAGTAAGCCACTCATCTTTACATCTCAGGAAAATACCAGTCACAAAGTAGCTTTGCCCCTTAAGATATTTTTCTCATACATACGTCCTCCTTTCTTTATTATGTAGCATTTAAATCACCTCGTGCGTCCATATTAGCTTAATACGGATTGTAAGTTTTCAAATGCCAGGTATAATGCCACAATTTACGGCGAGGGAACGTTTAACGGAGCGGCCGAGCTCGGTTCAAGCGATCTTTGCTACCTTACTAAAGAGCCCTCAACTTCGGCTCACAAACTCATGGCACCCACACTCTAAATAACAAGACAAATAGACATGTCCACTTTACCATTTACCGAGTAAAAATTCTCATGTTGTTTGAATAGGTCTTTTACCAATTAGTATTTGTACCGATATACATGACGTTTGTGTTGGTGAGGTATGTATGTTGCCCTCATCACAAACTTTGTCGAGCCCGACGCGTCAAGTGTGAGGCGTGAGAGAATAAGCAGACTACTTAGCACTGAACAATTCCTGTTTGTGTTCAGGTACGAACCGTGCCGTGTTGTGGCTTTGACTTTTGGAAACGGAATATTATGTTCGCTGCACTATAACTGTCTTGGTCAAAACGGTACAATACGCACTTTTATTGAATATAATAATTTACGTACACGGCTCAATATATAACGATCGCGCATTTTTCTTTAGAAAGACTGAATGGAGTATTAAGAAAAAAATGATTTGTATTTGGCTATGATTAAACTATTATTATTATATTTAATAATTAATTCATCAATGTTAATAACTCTATAGTTATTAATAATGTATTGATTAGCATTTACGGATCTGTAACCATAAATGCTAATCAATACATTATAATAACTGGACATTTTATGAGACCTATCATCCGAGTTTCCTCTCGTTGGGTGGTCGCGTAATAGTTTAGGTACCTACTTTGTTTTCCGATTTCATTGCATGTATTCAAGGTTTGGAAAACAACAGAATTGAATTCAGATAAAGACGCATGTCATTTATTGCCAATATAACATTGAACGCGCTTTGACAAATGATGTAACTTTGAAAAGGAAATCTTAATATTTTATTTTGAACCGAGTCCAATGAAAACCTTCACCTGCTTTCGTGTCTTTGATACAAATGACTTTTTCAAAGTTTGAGGAATAAGCAAGGAAAATAATTGATGATACTAAATTGAAATACAGTGACTTTTCGAGACTTTTCTTATTAGTAATTTCGCTCTACTATTTTAGATAGCAAATACTATGGACCATGCCATTAGTTATATATGACATTTTTTTCATAACATAAAGTTTCCTATTCACTGAAATACTATTTTAGATCGAGATTCTCGACTAATTCCGTGAAACGCACAAAGCGGCAAGGCTCTAATATTGCAGCAATTAACTAGAGCTTACAGCGTGAAGGTGGGTTAGCCACGGCGGGAGTGGCGCCCAGCTCGGTTTATCACACGGAACGTTCGATGTCATTGTCCTACGTGCCCACAGTACAGGTGAAGGAAACAGCAGATTAGATCTATAGACAACCACCTGATTTAATCGAGCCTACGTCACTTTGGTAATACGTGTCACATAGCTTATGTCTGCCTAGTAAGTGTAGTTTCGATTTTGAACGGATTTATTACAGTTGGTTTAATAAATATTGTTATTGTTTTATAAACCTTAAAAAAAATAATAAGTAGGTACTTATTTGTCTGATAACATGACCATTTCCACGACCATTTCCATGTCATAAATAATTCCATAACAATAATGAAAATTAAGAAAAAGTGAGATCTCGTAATTATCATTCAGAATTAAACAAAATTTCGTTAATTCGTTTTTAAATATTAGCAATAGATATACCTACCTAGATATATAAAATCGAATCACTATCATTAGAGCAATTTCGTACTGATACATAAAGACAATTAGTTTATTATTTATTTATAAAGATAAAGATATAGACAAAGAAAAATAAACGAAATATTTTTAATCACTACAAATTAATGTTGACGAAGATGATGATTCTTTATTTAATTTCATTTCACTCCGTTTGACGAAGCGGAAATTCCGGACATGAATATATTTGAAGGAATATAAACCTAGCCTGTAACAGTATTAATCATGCAAATTCAATGATATTTGTCATTCAGCTTTTCCGCTTATCAGGTTTTTTTCCTTAATTTCCTCTTAACATTCCTTCGTATGAGTCGCGTAATCATTCAGCTAAACGCTATTAAATAATCTAAGTACCTACCTACTCTACGTAGTCATTTGTTTATCGTTTTACGCGATGTTATTAAGAAATATTTTGAATGTACTTTGCGAGTAGCTGAATACCTTGTATTCTACTTATTTGTAACGTACCTTATTTGATTATATTGGGAGATTATATTCTCTATGTGTCGAGGGGAAACGCTAGCGAATCTTGAATATCATACTTGTTAAAACGAGGCAAATATTTATCCAAAAATGTTATAAGTTGGTACAATAACTTTAACAATATAGTTCAGTATCTTTTTATTTTTGAGTGTCAACCGATTTTCTTCGAGGTTCTTTAGTTCAAATGATTTTCTTTAAGATAGATACCTATGGCTACTGGGCAAATATCGATAAATGATAGTCATGCGTTATAATAATATGAATACTAGACCTTATTGTACTAAACTTATGTAGTTAAGCAATCAGTAATTACCTTGCCTATTAACTATGGCGCTTCCTGATTCACGTCACTTTCCTGAATTGTGCTTTATAAACTTCGTACGCCGACATCTTCACCTTGAAAGAACATAGGGTTTTTACACGTCTGTTTTTTCTTGCCAATAATGATGATATTTACAAGCATATATATTCATTCAATTTCTTAACGCCGGGGATAATCACGACCGTTGCTCTTCGTGTTGGATTTAGAAAAAAGCAATGCGTGATGCCGATTAAAGAACATCAATAGCAAAAAGTGACGTAATGTAACGTTTTTAATTTTTTTATAACTATTGTGACTCATCCCGGTTACAGGTACGTTTAAAATGTATAGATGAACGCGAGATATATTTTTTAATAAATATTCACATTGTAATAAAAATCTAACGCTCATGCGAAACAGTCGATCGAATATAATACCTTATATTTACAACGAACATAACTTCAGTAGATTTGTAACAACGGTTGTATGGGTATAATAATCCGATTACTGACGTAGGGCTATTCCAGACATTACTTATAATTGTAGGTGTGTCGTTACATTTCCTGAATATTACGCGTATTAAATACACGTCTCGATGCGGTAAGTGGCTCAAAACTGCGGCATCTCCGTAACGGTACAAAACCACCATTAATAAGGCATGTTGCATAAAGCAAGCATAAGTAAAACAAGCTAATTTCCGGTCTCGGGCCCTCTTTTATGATTATTGGATATTAAACTCGACATGAGGCTCGAGAAGAGAGCTTATTGAGGGAACGAACGTGCACGGGTCCTCGATGCAAACGACACTCTTTGAATACTTATTGGAAAGATGAAACTTATTCGGATTGGGTTTCTGATCAAAATTAAATGTGATCTCGGTTACGGTGTATTTTTATTATGTAAATTTAATATCGTTTATGAGTCCGTATGATACTTTTCCGTGCATTCTTGATGTAACAATAATACTGAACATAACTTAGTGTTTTATATCGGTTAGTATTACATTTCAAGTTTTTATTTTTTTGGGGTCGGCCCGTTTTACATTTACATTTAAGTTTAATTTTTTGTGGCCTCGCGATAATATCGACAGATTAAATAAAAGGCAATAGAGAAAAAGAAATTGACGTGGCATCGATGGTCCTCACGATTACAACGCTAGGTTGCGCGGGCGCGGCCGACCGCCGCCATTGTGGCTCCGACTTACTAAATCAATATTTGCACAGATGTCGGTGCAAGAGCATGCTATGCTTGTAGCGACCTAAAATTCATACAGCTTATATGGCAATGTTAGCGGTAAATTTTCTCGCCAGCTACCTACTTGTAATCCTTCAAATGTGGGTCGGTGCTGCACGCATAACTTGACCCCGGCTGTCTGGGGCCTCGAGATAATTCATTAAAATCGGACCCCAATACGTTTAACAGCGCCACTTATGATTACTTTTTCATTTGCCTTCACTTTAGACGTATATGAATAGGCTAAGATAACACGATTAAAAACTATATCAACCGTTTTCTTTCTTCTTATTTGGCACGAATTGATGATTTATTGCTGTCAATAAAAAAAATGTATGAAATTGAATATGGTCTAATTCTAACCATTAGGAGACCTACTCGTTACTGTTATTTAGAAAACATGTATAGGTAACATGTTTCTGGTTTAAATGCGGCCTTGTTGTATTATTTCCTTACACAAAAAGGCTTCTAATTGTTCTAAATAGTATCAGAAGTAAAATGTAAATAGAAAAAAAAACTACTTAAACAAAAGATAATATAAAGTATTTTCTTAGCTACTTTAATAATACAATGACATTATCTAATGACACAATCTCATTACTTCCAAGTTATGCATATATACGATGTGCAAATAAAATATTAGGTATTTAAATTTTAAGTTGATGCGGTTCTTGTACATAGAGTTCAATGTTATATAAACATAATTAGACATAGGTATATTATAAAATGTAAAATTTACTGTTTTTCTTTTATATACACGATCCTACAGACAATGCCCATAGAGTGGATAATGCATGGCGGCGTTATCTTAATACGACGTAAGCTTCATATGCCGCTAGATAATTAAACATCAAATTTATAGCTTCCATTCTATGGCCCTTATAGCAATAAAGCGAAGTTAAGCCCGATGTAATTATTGTTTATAGTCGTATCGTTAAAACATCAAGGGATTATAATTGCCTATCTCCTGTCTAAATTGCAAATACTTGGTATAAAATGGTGTAGGCAACGAAGCGCGAATCAGGTTCCCCCTAGTCGTTTTTTCAGATGTATACGATTTGCGAAATATATATTTTTTATCTATTGCGGTCTCCAAGTGAAAACGAACAGCATAATTTTCTAAGCGCGGTAACCACGATTCCCGTGTAATATGATAATGCAACGTATAAATATTTCATGTCTAGGCTGCTTATTATGTTTTTTGCTCGGGAACCTGTTACTTATAATACAGGTTCAATGCGAAAAATGTAGCCCTTGCCATTGTTATATTTCACTTGCGGAAAAACTGACTATAAAAAGGATCGCACAGTGTATTACGATCATCATGCAACGCCTACTTTGTTATTCACTTTCGTTCTATAATATGTGTAATTAATTAGACGGCCACTTCCCAAGACGCTTTAATTACATAAGTTTTTAAGGTCAAAGTTATAAAAATAACAGAATTTCCGTAACGGTCACTCAAGTATGTGGGAATGGTGATTCTTTAGCGGGGACGTACTGCGGAATTCGCATACATAAACGTGTAAATACAATACAGCAGTCAATAGGAAATTTAAGGTGTTTAAGCTCGAAGGCATGTTTTGTTGTAAACCATGTTTCAGGCAGTAAAATAGGTAACGGAAAATGTTTGTGAAGTTAAATTTACTACGTGCCTAGCTCGCTCGTTTAAAGCTAAGCTTTGACGTTTGCTTGTAAGTACTCGCCATTCATTCCTTACATAGAGATATGGCCGGTAATGACTGGGCGGCCGGTTAGCTATCGGCCAGACGCTCGTAAACACTGTTCGACACGAAGCATTCGTACATGGCTGCGAATACAAGTCAATAGACATCATGCCAAGTGCATTCACTTCCTGGTGAAGCTAACTGTACACGACAAAAATTTCCCGCGCCCATTCGACTGCACTAAAGTTTATGAGTCAGTTAATTGGATGCCAGATTTAAAGGTCACCGCTTTGTGCACCCAGAACCGCCCACGAGTGCGAGGGTGCAGGTCAGCGGTCGCTCTAATAGCCAGTGTCCCACACTCGGCTAAGATGACGCGAGGGTGGCGAACCCGCTCGGTGAATCGAAGGGCGCTTTCAATGATTCTCAAATCTTATTGTAACTGAGTCACCTCTGAATCATAAATAAAGCACCAAAAACAGACAAAGAAAACGAACATTAAAATTCCTTCTTGGGTTTTTTGCTTTTTGCCATATTTTTATCAGCTTTTTACTGCCATCAGAAAGGAAATATTGAAATGAAATTATCCTTAGAATATTGTTTCTTTGTTACTGCATTATGTATTTTAGGCTTTTATAGAATGAGGAAAGTTCTTAAATAACACGAGACCCCGAAATTTTAATGAATATGTATGCTAAGATGTAGCCATGAATAATAAAATTACTCGCTAAAAGCGAGATATCAAAGGCAAAGTGATGCAAAGATTAATCTTAAAGTAAATGCGAAAAATGTACCTACAGTTAGAAGGAGCCACGGATATAAAAATTCTGGATATTCGTTAAATAAATGGTATTAGATGTGTCATAAATGAGCCCCGGAGCGTAGTCGGCACGCGGGAGGCGGCGCGCAGGGGCAACGCTCGTCGTGTGAGCGCCGCGGCCGCACCAACAATCGCGAATTCATCGTGTGCCTAGCAACTACGGCTCACTGTAACTTTCTTCCACACATACAACCTGTCTGTGTGCGAGCTTTCAAGAAATCCTCTGACATTAAACATGCAACCCGTCGACACTGCCTCATAACGTTATTAACATACTTTTATTTCAACCAATGTTATTTCAGTCTTTTCGGATTAGTGCTATGCAATTTAAAAGTGTGATTTGCTTAAACTGTGAATTTGCATTGCTTTAAATTTGAAATGTAATCAATTTCAATTCCTCGACTGTTTACGGAGGGCGCTAAGACTCCATTCCTGCTTAAGGATGCATGCGTGAACGCATAACTTAAGATAACTGTCTAAATACGGTTTTTCAATCGGAATTTTCGATGAGAATTTCGCCGACATGCGAACGAAATTTTAATAGGAATGAGAAATTCCACAGAATAACTCGTACATGCATATATCTGGTATAGATATATCGAAATCACGAAATAGCATGGAAATAAGATAATTCGTAAGAATGCTCGAGCGGAATGTTAAGTTTGTGGATAACGGTGATGAGCGTCTAGCGCGGATTTACCTAAATTATTCGGACTACGTTGACGAAACGTGCGTGAGCCCGGGCACGATCCGATATCACGTGTAGGGTTGTCACATTATAATATACCGTATCGTTCTGTGTCGTGTATCTTAGTCAATAGTAGGTACGATAAATTATATTAAGAAAAATAAATTATTCTATATGTCAAAGTATGAAATCTATTATATCTTTAACGCTAATTGAGATGATTTCAATGATCCTCCTCAAAATCGTTTCATGAGAAGTTTCCTACATTTAGAAATAAATAAAATAAGTACTCATATAACGCCTCAGAGCATATTAAAATAAAAAGGTCCTAAAAATGACGTAGTCTGTATTAAAGTGAGGCAACTAAAATATAATAATATGTACATTCTATACTTTTTTCCTAAAATACCATATATAGGCAAAGGCATTTTTACTGTACAAAAATGGGTGGCAACCCTAATCATGTGTGTCCCCGGCTCTCCCCGGCGCTCCCCGGCTCTCCCCGGCGCTCCCCGGCTCGCCACCGCCGCAACGCCGCGCCGAATCGACCAGACGCGCCTCCACACATCTACTGCAAATTAGTGGAGCGATGTGGAGCGTGGGACACACAAACTTCCACGTAACATACTAATACACTTGATCCAGGACATTCCATTCAAAAATCGAACTCGAAATACTAACGAGGCTCTTTAAATATTAAATTCTATAGTATTTAAAGACTATTAGGTATTTAATGGAATTTAAACGTAACAAAATGAATGTTACGAATATTTTAAGATAGCTCGTATAATACTTTTGCTAAAAGTATGCGTTGCTCGGATACATAAAGCGAAGTAACGCTTTCAGACAGATAAGAATGTTCCAAAAAACTAAAAACTGTTATGTGGTGTGATAGTCTAGATAGTTTTTACTCGTATCATCTGACACAAAATTTGCACGGGTCAACGAACCGAGAGTACCCCGCGAGGGAAACTAATATTTGCTCTCCTTGCGCGCTTCCTACCCGTTTCCATACAAACCTTGTCACGTAAAGTTACTTCCAAACGACTGCCCTAAATCGAAATCGTGTTCTATCTTTTTACAAGCTTTTTTTCGTAAAATAAGGCTCTGGATATTGAATGTCTTTTTTATGGTACGTACTAATTGAAATTTTTCATAAATTTTTATTTATATCGAATCGAATACAAATTCAAAACTGTTTTTATATGAATTTTATTGGTGTTTTGCCCATAAAAATGACGCTAATATATTTGAATAATCGTAAGTTATGATAGGTTACTTACGATTAGAGTCATAACATGGTAATATGACACGAATTGACCTGGGTGCGACATTAACGTGTCGTAGCTGTTTAGTATGCGCGTGTCTCACCGCGTCTGCCGTTAATCGACCGCTACATTTCAGCGACAATTATCGCCTAATAACGACGCAGTGTCGCTTGTAGCCAGAATCTAATAACAACCCGGTGTCGCCATGTCCACGACTTCTATGCTAATCACTCGTAATTTACGACGGTTGATAATCGCGAGTCGTGTACGTGAGCGCATTGTGCGAACAGCCTGGAACACTGGATGTCTGAGCGTAGCATGCGAACACGAACAGCTTTACAATGTGGGAACGCACTAATCGAACGCAAATATTTTAACAAAACTCTGCATACTGAATTTATGAGCTTTAGATTGCTATCTGTTAAAGTCACCGTGCACGGACATCAAAACGAACATAAATCATAAAAACCTCCCCGTAAGCACAAAGTGAAGGAGGCGGGATTGGCTCGATGCCACCTTGCCAAGTGACTGCCAGCCATCGCGTCTTACATCTACTGCTGATTCTAGCACATGTCACATTTTCAAGATACTGCATCTTCTTTTTAAATTCAATTTAATACTGTAAACTTATATACGTCATAGTCTATTTGTGCATTTTATACGGTTGTTATTTTCATACGAAGAAAGATATTAGGACTATCAATTAGGAATAAGCTCTTCAGGTAGATTATAAAAGTCTTGATTTATGAATATGTAATAGGTCCTATCTGTAGTCGGGTTCGCCATATATGAACATTTTATGGAAATATGGGCATCTCTTTGTTATCCTAAGTTATATTCTATTTCGAAGCGTAACCGGTAAATATAGCACATAAATCGCTTTATACGTTATCGGAGTAGTTGTTCATGTTCAAGAAATTGGTGTCAATGCTCGCTGCGGTTGCAGTGTTCCGAAATTATGTGTTGGGCAACATCGCGGCCCGGACACGCGGCTCCGGCCACCGACCCACCGCGACCGATCGCCCAATGCCCTTTCGATCATATCCAATCGCCTTTTACTGTCCGAGCGCCTATTTGAACAACAATGTTTTGCTTCTTTAATGGCCCTAAAAATAATAACAACTCGTAGCCCACACGAATGCTTCGATGTTTCACGGACGTGCGTAGCGCTTCGTAGACCGCGCGTAGTCGCTTAGACAAAAGCTACAATTTTAAACGAAATCGTAATTTGAAAACTCCTAAGATTTAATTGTAACGAGCTAACGGTTACTTTTGACAACATATCGTTGGAACAAACGGTAATCCAAATTATACATGGGAAGTGGGCTGCTATTGTATACATTAAAGTGGGAACCAGCACTTTTATGTCTGTTAATTATAGATACAGTTCTATAACAGAATAACGTTGTGTAATAAAAGCTTAAGAGGTTAATAACAAAGTTGAAATTTATGTATTTGTAAAATCTCTATTTTCTGTGTTAGTAGTAAAAGTAGTACTTTTAATAAAGACGAACTGTCTCAAATCCACTAGAGATATTCTAAGAAAAACTTGAAAGCTGCCATCGACATAATGTGAAGAACTCTCGACGCCCGGAACAGGTGGTGTTTTTAGTAAAGCAAATAAGTACGTAGTGCTCAATTGTCCACGCCCTCACCCTCTCAGTTGAGGTGACTTGCGGAGTGTCTAGACAGAGGGATCCCTACTTATATCTACCAATATAATAACATAATAATTTATATAAGATGGGAAGCTGTATTATTTGTTACGTAATATATTTTTTTGTAAGTTTTGCTTTGAATAGAGCTTTTATTATCCCACGAAAAGAAAATGGCTAATGTTTTTGCCGCTGTTGCCATTCCTGTAGTAGGCGGCATCATAAAAGTTAATTAAGAATGTTAGCTTGTACGATGTAATAGTTATAAAAAGAAGATATTCATGCATAACAGGCGAGCATTCCCCGGAATATGCGTGAATGTGCACAACGGGCGCGGATAAATTCGTTCCCACGGTCATATCGCCGTAGGTACCTGCGGAGCAGACTTACAATAATTTGCTCCGTAGTTATTGACTCTTGCAGTACGATCCTTAAATACAAGTTAGCTGCTTAGAGAGTAACTGCGCATAATGCCCGCCTCCACCGGGAATTCATATTGGTATCATCCGCGTTTCCAGTCATATTACCTTTTGTATGTTATGTGTGTATTAGAATGTGTGTTGTTATGATTAATTTATTCATTTTTTATCTTAAAGCATTCTTAAAGAATTGATATTCCTAACTAAAAATGATAGCCTATGATTATATAAAGACATACCTATAGTAAATGCGCTGCGGTTTGGTTTTTAAGATATTTTTTTAACAATTATGATCTCATGGGACATTCGCGGTTGTATTGCTAATAGCAATTATCAACGTATGATCCGTGTAATTTTTCATACTGTTTAAACAATGAGATAAGATGATGTTATGAACAAGGCGTGTATCCGGCTTTCATAGAACAAGTCATTGATATAAGAAGTGTAAACCTCGCGCTGGCGGGCTCACGGCGCCCCCTCAGGACTCCCTCCACTCAAGCACGCGTCCTCGATGCTTACTTCCACGACACATATTCCCACTGTCGCCCCTACCTTCCGTCGTACCCTTAGGGACCTTAGAGCAAACACATACAAACGATACGATGTCGCATCGTCACACTCAGTGATGTCGCGAAACGATGTCTTGTTGTGGACATTTAGAACGTCATCTACTAAATCTATCCAAAAATCAGTTAATAGGTCATGCAAGCGTTACTTTATATAATTATAAATTGATTTCCATTTACATTTATAATGAAAATAAATACATGTCTCCAGTATTTTCTGTTTCTATTTTGTGATATTTACCATATACGTAGTAGTCCACGACACGACATTGTTTCGCGACATGACATCGGAACATGTCACGATGCGACGTCGTGTCGTATGTTTGTGTTTTAGCCCTTATTGTATCGTTCCTTTACAACTTTGATACAACGAAAGTGTGCACGGCACAAGCCCTCCAATTAGACTTACAAAACGTTTCCTGCTTGAACGTTAACAAAACTTTTTCTTTAAAAGTTAATAAGCTTACTTCATAACTAAACCCATTTAGCGAAACTTTTTTAATAATCTCACCGGCTCTTGCGGTCGAGTTGTAACTGAAGCTTTTTCGCACAATGCCTTTTGAAACCTCTACAGAGCGTAAAATAATGTTCATATTGAATTAATGTTTTTGTATTACTCTTAGCAGTAATTTATTTTTGTAATTATTTTTATGTTAAGTACATTATTTTTATAGCACGAACTGCAACTTTTTTAATGCCAGACATTATACTTACCCACATACAGTAAAGTTAGACATTATCCTTACCTTCTTTTATTCTCATTTTAAAAGATATTTGCTAGTGTATAATTTTAAACACTAGTAAATTATTAATTACATTTTTGTATCTTATAGTAAATTTATAAATTAGGCCTTAACCAATGTCATGTTTACGTATGGCTGTTATGTTCATGTGACAGCCTAAGCTTTTCATGACTGTAGCCTAAGTTCAGTCAAAATAATGAACTTTCTCCATAGCAACATGGAGCCTATAAATTGGCAATGGCACAAGTTGGTGTACGTGAATTGATTTATTTTGTGTTGTTGCAGACGGGCGGCGGCAGATGGATCGGAGGCGCGCGGCGGGGGCGCTGCTCGCGCTGGCCGCGTGCATCGCGTGCTCCACAGCGGGTGAGTGCTCACTATCGACCAGTGTACCCTGACCTCCCGACTGTTATAATATTAATAGACAATATATATTACATGTACACGAAAATCATGCCTGTGCAAACAATCCGCGGGCAAAGCCCCTTACCCACGAAAGGTATATTGGTTATTTACCGACTTTTAAAGTTCTAAACTAAATAATTAATACCCAAAAATACATTAGGTCTTGTTTATAAAACAAACACGAATAAACCTGGTAAAGTAATGTTCCGAAGATGTCATTTTACTTACAAAAACGTAATTGAGGATTACTCAACAAATGACAAAAATAATTCTATTTACCTTTTTACTATAGTCAATTGATATTAATTGTCATTTGAATAGTGTATCTACCTATTCAACATGAATGCATCGCACCCCGTAATTGTCATTCCAACACAATCACATCATACTATAACTATACATAGCATCGATGAAATACACCCCACTCGTAATATAATTGTCATGCTAACACATACACTTCTGTCGCCCTCTGCGCAAATCCCATTAACACGACATACTGCAGACGAATACAATACAGGACATCACAAAAATGCGAGTAATACCAAGGTAGATATAAATATATGTGTACAGTTGATTGATTCAACCATTATAACTACCTTCAAAGATAAATTACACCACATTTCACTTTAACTTTAACATTTAACTTTAAAAGCATCATGAATACATCATACGTTCACAGAATAAAATTTGTTAACGTTTCTTATTCTACGATGCAATAAATTGATACCGTTAATCAATTTATTCGAACACATTCGAATGGCGGTCTACTTCTATTTTACTTTTTAAAGACGCGGTTAATTATGCGAATGAGAATGCTTCATCGTTTGTCGGCCAATCGGTCTGATATTAATATAATATGCAACGTAAGTGAGCTCCGTGGAATGCGCCTAAATGAAATTCAAAGCGAGCGACGATATATGATAATAAGACTATGTGAACATTAAGGCAAGGTTAAGGATTTACGCGAAGTTATATGTGTATCAGAAATTAAGTTATATCACTTGCTTGAACGCTAAAGGAAATATGAGAAAACCTACTCAAGAGTTCTCAAGGGTTATATACCCTTGAAATCTACCAATCCATATTTAGCCAGCGCGGTGGACTACAGCCTAAACTCATCTCATTGATAGACGACACCCGCGCCCAGCAGTGGGACATTAATGGGTTGACAACGAATACCAAGACAATACTTATTCATTCACAAAATAGTCATAATTTACATTATTTAGTGGGACTAGAGAACAGGTATAACCGTTGTGTTGTCTCGTGACCTAGAATAGGTAGAGCTCGTGAGAAGATGTCCGTGCGCGATACTCGGCGGCGCCCGCGGCCGCCCGCGCTTCGCCGGCCGCTCGCCGGCCTGCTGTCCGCTGCCACCTATCTCCGCCATCGCATTTTGCAATCTATTCACATTCTAACTACGATTTATACACATTATCAAACAGGTTCACCGGGCCGTTGACCTTTTATCTAAAACGTCCATTAAACATACTTTACTGCCATTAAAAAGGCTTCCGATGCAAATTTAAAATAAAATATCGACATGATTTATGATCGTAGAATCCATTAGTCATACGTAAATCTTACATAAATTATCAAATTTGTTACACTTCAAATATGTTTCATTTATTACGCACGTGTAATAAAATTAAATTAAATGATAAATCCTGAAAATATGCAAATGTACACGACCGTCGTATAACAGTAAATCTCAGTTCGGCGATGCATGTTATTAGATGATGCTATTTTTGTCCACGGAGATTTAGTATCCGGCGCACGGTTATTTCAAAGAATTCGAATTGAATTTATGTTATACATAGGAAGTATATTCAAATGCGGCCTACAATGTTTAGGTCTACCCGTGTGAACTTAATCACGCATGGCGACCACGGCGACATTCATTCATTGAAACAACAATCCATATTAATGTAGTGCAAATTTTAAATTCATGCTGCCTCCTCATTTCGATTGCTTCGGCCCATGTTTCTAAACGCACGATTTTGCATAAGTAGTTTTTTGTTCGTGTAAAGCCATTTATACCGTCACAGTTACGAGTAATGAAAGCATTTCATTAAATGCCATGGGAATCAACGCGTTACGTCATGACAGTATGCATTTTATTGTAAATTCTTTTAAATTTAGTTGGTACACTATTGTATTATTTATTAGCTATTTTACAAGCTTTTATTTTTGTTATGTAGGTTATTGCTTTCGTTATAAAATATTTTGACATAAATTCGATCAGATTATTAGATAGCCCGTTAAGGCATAACTTATCTTTTTTATGACCATCATCAACGATATTATTGAGAAATATTATAATCGGAATGAAGATTAAAACTTGACGCTAACGACATTCTTGTCTACGATGGTGACCGTTAGCGTATTCTTGCTATTTTGTAGCTTGTATTTACGTCCTCTACGAGAAACTTATACTTAGTAACGGCTTTGAAAGACGTAAATCTTAGCTTAGCTTAGAAACAATATTTTTTACTTATAGTTCTTATAGTAGCAAGAAAATAATTTAAATCCAGTTAGTAGGTAGAAATCAAACCAAAATCTGTCGAGATGAAAGCGAAATACATCTATGTCTACGTTTGTTTTTTTTAAATAACAAATTGTGCACAATAACGTAACGCAGTTTCGTATAATATCAAAATTTAAACCTAGGAACCCGGTCTATCGTTACGACTTTAACCCAAAGTATCAAATCACCAATAAAGCTACAACTCAGAGCTTAACGACGCGCTCCGTTAGTTTAATTACAGCTTTGTCGCCTCTCCGCTCGCCTTCACTAATTATACGCAGTAAAACGGATATGTAAAATGTTAAGACGATGACCGATTGCCTCGTCACAGAAATTTACAGCTAATATCCTGTTCAGCCGTAAAACGCTTAATAAGTCGACAAGCACTCGTAAAAACAACAGTAAAACATTCTCGGAACACTCGCAATATTTTATAATAACTGTATTACCATTTTCTGCAAAACTGTCTACTCGTAGAACGTCAGTCAAATTAAAAGTGATAAAAATCTTACGTCTGAGTTATCGCTAATATAATTAGAATGAGATAAAGTAAAAGATAACTACGTATAATTAAAAATATTTAATTAAATACACCTACATATGTCTTTATTACAAAGACTGCCCCTTTTTATTATACTATCATCTATAATTTACAAGTATTTAAAAGCTCCTTCTATAACAATTATTTGTTTCAATTCCAGCACCGACGGCTAGCAACCAGACGGCTTTAGAACTCCTTGAAGGTAAATACAATAACAATCGTGAAATATTTTATACCTCATTTGACAATATCACTTAATTAGATATGGTTATTTAATTATGGTATGATTTTAGGATTTTCATATGATACAAACGTATCTTTAATAAATATTTACGCATTTTCAGGTCCATCCGAGGGATGTTACTACAACTTCCAGCACTATGGCGAAGGCGATCGAATCATGACTAACGAGCCGTGTCTGAACTGCACTTGTCACAACAGGATGCTCATGTGTTACCTGAGGGTTTGTCCGTTCACGAAACCCATTGGCCAGGACTGCACTATTGAGAAACGCGCCGACCAGTGTTGTCCGATCGTCACCTGCCCAGATGGTAAGAAAAGTTTAAGATAAGTTTTTACAAATCAGTAATTTTGCCTTATTTGGAGAAATATTTTGCAGGTACTATTTAAGTGTCAAATCGTAAAATCAAAGCTGCGTTTTGGGTTTACGATGTTGATGTCGACTAAAAAACAAAAACATATCACTTGCTATATTTAGAGCATCAATCCATCAAGCTTCATTATTTTAGTTATTTAAGTATAGTGGTATACGAGTATGATGTTTTAAACCTCTCGTTACCTGGAGAGGCAGTGCCAATCATGCTAGTAAGCAAGAAAATTTGAATCAATTAAATTCAATTAAACAAATTGGACGTGATTGCTTATTAAATATTTTATATATACATAGATAAAAGTAAACGAATACGCTGATTCCAATGTTGCAGACAACTTCAAGTTCACAAAAATTTTTGAACAGTGATCTTGAAAACTAAAATATAAATGTGGAAAAAGGTGACTTTTCCCCCATTTATATTACGTTCAGTAATATCCAGGTCTTGACAGTTTATTAAATTAATTTTTTTTTCAGTTCCAGTTGACCTACTCACGTCAACGTCGACTTCATCTCCAGCTGAATACGGCGCAACTGGACTCGGCAAAGTGGATAAATACGGTTGCAGCATTAACGGAAAATATTTCTCTGAAGGCTCTAAAGTTCCACCGTCACCGAACAAACCCTGCGAGCATTGCTACTGTATTCGTAACATGACGACTTGCGTTATGCAAGAATGTACTCTTCACGTGGACGGCTGCACTCCTATCTATCATAAAGATGTATGTTGCCCGGTCCGATATTCTTGTGGTAAGTGTACCAATTATTTATACTAACTTTAAGCATTTAAAGATTCAACACAGTCTGTATCCATTTAGAATGATAACAAAGATATCGACTCTAAGTATTTAATCGTTTAATGTTAAAATTCTTTCGTTCTAATTTTATCCTATATTCCTTCAAATTCTATTTATTATCGATAAATAAAATTTAACGAGACTGTACTGAAATGCAATACAGTACCAAAGACGAATCAATCAAAAATCCCTATGATTTAAAGCAAGGGGTTTTAAATAATAGGGTTAAGTAAATGTAGATAACAAGACATAAGAGTCTAGTAGATTGGTCATACAACTTTATAAATGTATTAGTATTTTTTACTACTTATACTAAGTATATTAATTTGGTATTTCAGATCACCAAGAGGATGAAATGCTACTTTTGGATGACATGACAACAACTGTTCGACCAACACCCGGATTCTTACTCACAACAACGACAATGCCAGCCGTCACTCAAATGAGTCAAGATTGTGTTCACGACGATCAAATATTTGCAGATGGCGCGCTTATAAAGACTGAAAAGGCATGCGAACATTGTTACTGCATGAAAGGAGATATTGTGTGTGTAGTTCAGGAATGCGGTACACCAATGGAAAATGAAGGCAAAAATTGTACTTCTCTTCCTCCACGCCAAGGTCAGTGCTGTCCTGATACATACATCTGCGAAGGTGATGAACTTACAACAGATATTACGACAGATAAAATATTTGAAGATATGTCTACTTTATCACCGCCTAGAAAAACTGAAGGTAGTGGATACAGAAATGAGCCAGATGAACCATATACGGACTTGCCAATTTTCGAGGGAAGCGGTGAAGAACAAGCAACAACCTTAGATACATCAGACTTATCGCATAAACAAACTACAGAAATAATCGATGAAGTATTTGCACCGACAGAAGAATCTCTTAAACCAAGTCTTAGCACGATAGAACCAGATAAAGGACAAAACACAGTTCCAGATGAATTAGAAGACAGCACTTCAGACTCTCAATTACCAGTAAAGACCACACAATCACAAGAGTTTATTACTAGTACACAACCTACAGTCACCGATGAAACTAAAGAAACTGACATGACGATATCTAAAACAACAACAGAATCAGATAGTTTTATATCGAAAGAAGATGAATTGATTATGACAACTAAATCTTCACCTGATACTTATACCGAAGGAATAAAAATTACTACACTTAACCCGGAACTTGAAAAAGAAACTGCCAATGTTGAAAAATTAACTACTCCACGAATCTTAGAACCTTCCACTGATGAGTCTAGTACATTACATGAGCAACAAGATAAGGCGACAACTCCACAAGTCTCAAGTATAACAAATGAAGAGGGAACATTGCAACCAAATCTTCCTACAACCGCAGTGCCAAAGGATGATTCTGATTATGAACACGATAATAAACAAAAACAAGATCAGGATACTTCAGTTACACCTGAGGATGTAGGAAGTGCAGTGACAACTACAATGAGTATAACAGAATCTTTTGAAACAACCTCCGTAAATCCGGTTGAAAACGAAATTCATGAAGACGTGACACCAATCTTGCCACCTGGTCGAATTCCAGGCGAAGGAGACTGCCTTCTCAATGGAATCACATATAAAAATAACACAAATGTACCAAATATCAATAATTGTCACTCAAGCTGTAAATGCGTCAGTAGTATTGTCAAATGTGATCCAATAATATGTAGTCCTCCACCAGAACATATGGAGAATATGAGCGATTGTCAACCAATATATGATACTCCAGATGCATGCTGCCCAACATATGTATGCCACTCTCGAGAAACGATTCCACCTGAATCTCATAATCAAATGTCTGGAACCGAAAGTCCAAAACCATCACCCGCAAAACCTGAAAGTGAATGTCATGGAGATGAATGTAAATCAGAAGTAATTGTTTCAACATCTCCAGAAACTGAACAGGAGGTAAAAGACTGCAAAAATGGTGTTTGCACTGAACAAACAGAAAGTAGTTCAGATGCGTCTATTCCTTTGGACCATCCAGAAAGCTGTATTGGTGATTCTTGCTCGCCTTCTAAGGAAAGTTGTACAGATGGAAAATGTGAACAACCAACAACTAGCGAACATATTTGTAACAATGAAAACGGGTGCCAACCATCTGAAGCAGAACCATGTGATGGAAATAATTGTGGAGTTGGATCTGAAACTAGTGTTCCCAAGGATGAAGCTCCAATTTGTGAAGACCCCGAAGGATGTAAAGTAAGTGACACGCCTGAAGTACCTAAACCCGTTTGTGAAGGAGACAATTGTGGAAGCACACTCTCAAATGAAGAAGCTATTGAAACTGAATGTACTGAAGAAAACTGCAAACGAAAGGACCAGGCACAAGAGGAACATAAACCACCATCGGATTGTTCCGGTTCCGATTGCCTTACACAAGAAACAACGGATTCCATTTTAAAGGATCAGTCATCTAAAGAATCAACCACAGAAACAATTGAACAAGGCTATTCAAAATCAGATGAAGAACCTCAAAAAACAACACAAACCGAAGAAAAACAAGATGTTTCGCCTGAATTATCCACTGAGAAATCCGAAGTTATGACGGAATACGATGCTTATGAGCACGCCACAGATAAAGAATCTCATACTACGAAATTACACATCACAAAAGTGGAGGAAGCTGTAACTGAACAGTATAAAGAACCAGAAAGTGAAGATCATCAAACTTATACAACTAAATCGGAAGAACAGGCAACTGACTCCCTTGAACACACTGTAAACGAAGTGTCCACAGATAGGTCACCTACTTCACAATATGAAGAACAATCAACTGAATTGCCTAAAGATGAGAAAGAAGATGTTAATATAGTAGGAAAAGTTACAGAAATTTCTCCAACTGGTGATTATGAAACATCGACAGAAATATTACATGTTGATTTACATGATGAAGATACAACAGAAGTCAGTAAAGTTGAAGAATTTACTGAAAAACTTGAAACTCCTACAGAACCCTCAAATGTGTTCGAACCATCGGATAAGGATACGGAAACTGGTTTACCTGAACAAGAATATACTAAGAAATATGAAATACTTACAGAAAAACCAGAAATGCATACGACACATTTGGATGAAATCATGCCATCCGATACTGATAAACATGAACCAACAGAAACTATCAGTCAAGACAGTGAAAGTACGCATTCAGACTTAGGAGTGACACAGTCTTCTGTATCACATGAAATAACTACTGAAAGTTATGTTAAAGAAGATGACTCTACAGGATTGGTTACAGATAAAACTTATGATCATCCCGACATAGTAACTGAAACATTCCAATCTGAAACAACGGAATATGACCCATATGTTACAAAGAAAGAGCCTTCATATCCACAAACTCCCCAGACTCCCCTAGATAATGAAAATAAAGAGACTGAAACTACTCAATCATCCGTCAAAGATGAAGAAGAATATGGTTCAACACATAAGACGCTTGAAACAATTTCGGACGTACAAAATATTAACACAACACCCAAAGGAACTCAAGAATATGCGACTTCTTCTATCAATTTAGAAACACATGCTACAGCATCTATCACAGCGGGTGAACCTGAAATGCAAAATCCTGTTACTGAAGAAGGTGAAACAAATGCACCAGTATATCCGGTGGAAGAATCAACAGATATTTCTGAAGGTTTAGATATGAATGATAGTAGCACTCAATATCCAGAAAAGGCTGTCACAGGTTTACAAGAATCTACAGCTAAAACTAAAGACGAAAGCAAAATTTCTTCCACAATATCAGAAGCAGAAGAAGAACACACAGATAAGCCGATTCATGATTTTAATGAAATGGGCAGTAAAACATCAGAAACTTTGCCTGAGGATACAACTCACAAAGAATCTAGTGCCATGGAGACTGAGACGGAAGAAATTCCATCTAAAGAGACAGTTTCTGATAGAATAGAAACAACAACTTCTTCGATTTTATCAGATTTAGGCGAAGTACTAAGCACAAAACTTTCTGAATCAGAAATTGGTTTGGAATACAGTCCAGAACCTACTTTAAAACCTGAAATCATTCCTACAAAATCCGATGAATCTAGTTCATCTCAAGAGACAGATACTTCAGAACCAACAGCAACAAGACGAGAAGAAGGTGTAATAGGAACAACAGAATCCCTGAAACAACCTGATGAAGAAACAACAGATACCCCAGATAAAACAAAAATAATTACAGAATCTGATATTAGTGAACAAACCAACGAAGAAATGACTGAAACTCCATTAATTCCAACAAGTGAAGATCATATTTATTCTGACAAGACAGTCACACACGGTTCTGAAAAAGAAGATATTCCTGTATTCGTGGATATTACTAAAACCGAAGAAACTCCTCTATCGAGTTCTACGGAAACATACGAAATTAAACATCCAGAACACCATGTAACTGAAACTACTGATTTCGATATGAAAGGAACATATTCAGACGAAAAAATACAGACACCAACAGAATATCCATACAAGATATCAACACATGAAACACAGCCACCTGAAATAATAACGCAAACTCAAGAATCAGTAACAAAATCAGATATAGATCTACACACTGAAAAAGAATCATTTACGCACGATGTTAAAGAAGAGGAGAAGCAGACTGAGTCTCCTATGTCTCTTGTAACAGAAGAAGGGGAACATATTACGTTAGTCCCGAAAGAAACTGTCAGTGATACTGAAATAGATAGAACGACACAAGCGCCACAAGTAACAATATCTGAGTCTCACGAAACCAAACCAGACAAACCATATACAGATGATACAATAAAGGAACCTGCTATGCCTGAGACGGAAGCAGAAAAACCGTATACAGAATCATCTGAAAAAGGAGATGATGCTGAAACGCCGTCACCAGTACACGAGAAAGAAGGTCAACCAGAAAGTTTACCTACAGCAAGTGCTCCTGAATATACCACAACCAAAGTTTTGGAAATTCAGGACGAGGAAAAGACATCATCTCCAATGACTGATGAAAAACTGGCTCCGACTACGGAATTTGCTCCAGTTCCTACAAATATTGATTCTGAAATAAGCGCAGTTGACGTTTCAGATGAATCTTCTACTAAACTCCCGCATTCAGAAACTTCAGAAGAATCATATGCCACAGATGGAAAAGTGTCTCCTACAATCCCTGTTTCATTTGACCACAAATCAGAAACAACAGAAACCTTAGCATATGATAAACCAATTGAGGAAGCAACCACAAAAATAGATGACGATTTTGAGTCTACTACTGTTAGGAAAATTACAGAGCCCTTAGAAGACAATACGAGATTAACCGACGGCAATATGCAACAACCAGAACACGACACAAAGGTAACTGGGCCTACAGAACAACAGGATAAATATACAACGATTCCAGAGCCATTTACAACCAAATATCCAGACTCATTTGATCATGAAAAAGAAACGGTAACTCCCGAAGATGAATCTGACAAACATGACGATACTGTAATACCACATGAATACATTACAACTGAAGCACCAATTTATACAAAGCCCTCTGAATCGCCTGATATACATAGTACTGTGGTCCTTGATTACGAAAAATCGACTGTCTTACCACAATCTCATGACGTAGAGAAAGATATAGCAACACCAGCTGATCAAGATGTAACGACATTGAAAGAAGCTGAACAACACACAACAGAAAGCTCAGAGACAACATTCGGTGAAGACGGTCATAGACGTACTCTATCACCTGATGACACCGTTGAACCGGAACAAATTACGGAAGGGCACAAAATACCATCTATGGAACCAGTAACAACTGCACTGCCTGAGGTCAACAAAACACCAGCGGCGGAACATACCGAAACAGTAGAACATGAACAGACGCCAGTAGAACATGTTACTCCGATATCACACGTAACGGAAGGTGAAATGGTACATACTCAATCCCATAAGGATCAATATGTACCCGTTGTTACAGAAACTAGTGACAAACACAGCACAGAAATTCAAGATATAACTACAAAGCGAACCTACACAGAATTTGATGACAACGAACATCTGCAAACTGCTTTGCCAACATCAGTACCTTCAGACCAAACAGTACCACAAGAGACTGAAACTGAAAGTTCTGTACCAAAAGAATCTGAAACTTCAGACCAGATTGAAACTCAAACCATACCAAGCGAAACAGACATGGTATCAAAAGAAACAGAACCGACAGAACCTAAAGTAACTGAAGCTTCAGTACCAGAAGTAACAGAATCTTCAATAACTGAAGTAACCAAACTGGCTGTACCTGAAGTAACTGAAAGTGCAGTACATGAAGTAACCGAAGTATTGGAACCTGAAGTAACCAAAGCTTCTGAACAAGATGTTACTAAAGCCGAAGAACCTGAAGTAACGAAAGTATCTATACAAGAAGTTACTGAAGCTGAGGCTCCCGAAGTCACTAAAGCTCCTGTACATGAAATTACTGAAGCTGAAGCGTCTGAGGTAACTAAAATGCCAGTTGAAGAAGTTACGGATATTGAAGCACCTATAGTTACTAAAGCACCGGTATATGAAGTAATGGATGGTGAAACTCCTGAAATAACTAAATCTGAACATGAAATTACTGATTCTGGAGCCCCTGAAGTAACTATAGCTCCTGTCCATGAGACTACGCATGCTGAAATCCCTGAAATAACTAAGTCTCCCGCACAAGAAATTACTCATGATGAAGCCCTGGAAGTAACTAAAGAACATGAAATTACTGATTCAGAAGTCATTGAAGTAACTAAAGCTCCGGTTCATGAAATTACTGATGCTGAAACCTCTGAAGTAACAAAATCTCCACTACATGAAATTACTGAAGCTGACATTGACCTTCCTGAGGTAACTAAATCGCCAGTACATGACGTTACTGACGCCGAAGTACCTGAAGTAACTAAAACTTCGGAACAAGAAGTTACTGAAGCTGAAGCTCCTGAAGTAACAAAATCTCCTATACATGAAGCTACTGATGCTGAAGCTCCTGAACATGAAGTTACTGATGCCGAAGCCCCTGAAGTAACTAAAACTTCGGAACACGAAGTTACTGAATCTGAAGCTGCTGAAGTAACTAAATCTCCTGTACATGAGGCCACTGATGCTGAAACACCTGAACATGAAGTTACTGATGCTGAAGCCCCTGAAGTAACTAAAACTTCGGAACATGAAGTTACTGTAGCTGAAGTCCCTGAAGTAACTAAAGCTCCTGTATATAAAGATACTGAAGCTGAAGTTACTGAAGCTGAAGCTCCTGAAGTAACTAAGGCTCCTATACATGAAGCTACTAAAGCTGAAGCTCCTGAGGCAACTAAAACTCCTGAATATGAAGTTACTGAAGCTGAAGCACCTAACGTAACTGAAGTGCCAGTACCTGAAGTAACTAAAATGGAAGTACCTGAAGTAACTGAAGTGGAAATACCTGAAGTGACTAAAGTTCCGGTAACTGAAGCAACAGAAGAATTGGTACCTGAAGGAACGGAGCCATCGGTACCAAAGGGAACGGAAGCATCGGTACCTGAAGGAACAGAAACATCGGTACCTAAAGGTACTGAAGCATCAGTACCTGAAGTGACTGAGCTTTTACTACCGGAAACATCGGATACTTCAGTGCCAAAAGAAACTCAAGAAACAATCAAACCTGAAAGTGTCACATATCAACCAAAGGATGAAAAGACAGATTCACCTTCAGAGCCCTCACCAACCTCAGAATCAGTGTATCCTTCATCAGAAACTACGGAATACATGGTTGAATTAGAGGAACACAAGTTCGATCATGATACTTCATCAGTTGCTCCTGTAGATATGTATACTACAAGAAGCCCTGAAGTTTATCAAACAGAACGGGGAGATCAACCTTTGGACACCGATACAGAGAAATCTACACAAGAAGACGTCCAGGAGCAATACACTACAAAGGAACCATTGACCGAAAAAGAAAAATTGACAACAGTGTCGCAAGAACAACCCAGTGAACACCCTACAAAAACAAGTGCAGAGGAAGAGATCCTTCCAGAGACTGAACTCACTACTGAGAAGGTTTTGATATCATCAGAATCTCCTGCACCTGCTCCAACTGAAGAAAGTATTCATACAACATCATCTGAAGTACAGGGTTCGACAATATCACCTACAGAGACTGTACCATTAGGTGAACATGAGAAGCATACAACACTTGACACAACCACGGAGAAGAAGTACCCATCGTTAGACACTGAAAAAGTACCTGAACCTACGGAACAAACAACTGGTCTTGAAGATGAATTAATTCCCACAATAACTAAAGCTACAACAGCTAAAACTGTCGAGGAAGCTACGACACACTCGCCTGTATTTGATGATAAAATTAAACCTGAAGAACCAGTGGAACCCCATCAAACAACAGCACCTGAATTGCCCAAGCCTGGTATCAGTGAAACGCAGCCTACAGAAGAAATCCCATCGCCAGATTTCCCACAAGGTGGAACAAGCGGATATGGTCAAGAACCAGACTA
Source organism: Urbanus proteus proteus (assembly GCA_018251915.1). Classification (NCBI taxonomy): domain Eukaryota; kingdom Metazoa; phylum Arthropoda; class Insecta; order Lepidoptera; family Hesperiidae; genus Urbanus; species Urbanus proteus. The sequence continues at coordinate 35,737 of DWPV01000037.1, forward strand.
TGGCGAAGAAGATCAAGTATTTGGACCAGGAACCTGTCGCTATGGTGGCAAAGTATACGTATCAGCTCAACAAATACCGAGAGATGACCCGTGTGATTTCTGTTTCTGCTTTAGAAGTGATATTATTTGTTTACAACAAAGTTGTCCTCCTCCAATCCATGGATGTCACGAAGAACCAATCCAGGGCTTCTGTTGTCCGCGCTACGAATGTCCAGTGTCAATGGCGACAACTCTTAATGTCACAACGACTACAACCACTACAACTACAACATTGCCGCCCCACTTCTTCCCTCACGCATACAAGGGCGCCGCTCAAAGAAGAGGTTGTCAAATAAAGGGACATACGTACAAAGTTGGTGAAGTGGTTAGAGCATCATCAGGACCATGTCTACATTGCACGTAAGTTTTCCCATTGTTTTTATGCTTATGTAATTATAATCAAATGATTGGTTTAAAACTTCTTCCTTCCTATCACTGCAATACTGCAATATTTCTATTCAAAAGAAGCTAATATTTTTGGTGTTGTTGTTGTTATGTTTTATCTTAAACGTTTTTTATTTATCTATTTTCAGATGTGGAGGGGACGGACAAATGAAATGTGACCCCAAGGCGTGCACACCTGAACCAATGCTACGACAAATGATAGCTGCCGCCGTTTCCGCGAAACGGCGGAGGTGAAATACCTCGTAATATTCACCAGCATACACGAGAATATCACAAGGATACAAATAAAAAAATATCTGTGTGATAATAATAATTTCTATGTATTCTTCTATGCACAAGAATAATGCTCAAATTTCGCGATGGTGTAGTTTAAGATTTCGTGTCATATGTAGTAATTGATATTAATAATTATTGATTTCCCACAAAGTATCCCGTGGCACGCACAATTCATTTATCAATAAATTAACTGTGACTGTGATTAAAATAATTGTATGTATAATTTTCTGAATCAGATTTACAGTTTTGAGTCTTACGATAATTAAGGCTAAATAGTAAATATCATTTTACAAAAGTCAGTGCCAAACGATAGTTCTAGGTGGTAAAATGCGTTTATAAACGAATTATTCATAATTTTATATAGCGACCGGAACGGAGCTAAAATTGTGTGCAACCGTTTTTAAGTAAAGTTAAGCTTCGTGGGTCCCATTAGATCGCCGAAATCTTGACCATTTAACATGTAAACTTAAAATGATTTACCGATATAAGTTTAGTCAGTTCTTTATTTTTACACGATGTTACAATAAGTGTCTAGTATCGTGTAAATATGAAGTAAGTCTTAAGGATCCCTGATGTTGTAAATGCCTTACTTAATTTGTAATAATTTATATATTTTAGGTGTATAGTACTTAAGCCATGTTTTGAGACCAGTGTCTATTTTAATTTAGAAGTAAAAAGGTCCCTCAAATCAAACTCGAAAAGTGTCAGTCGATGCATCACTGTTAGCTATAGCCTTGGCCGACGCTTTTCCTTCTTCCACGTCTTACAGAAAGCGACATTTATATCTTGTTTTCTCTAATTCGTGGAGGTTAAAACTAGCACTTACCTACTTAATAAAGTATAAGCGTTTTGTGAAGAACTTTTACAAATAACAAAAGATAAAAGAATATTATAGGATCTTTTATAACTTTTGATATAAAAAGTGCTAGGAAAGGTCATTGATCGAAATCGACAGATTTAGGTTTGTACGAAAGTTGTAAAGACTGTTGTGATCGTCTCACATCGAGATAGACGAAAGCGAGCGATTGCATTTATTCGTACCAATCTTCTTCTGTGTATGCAGGTTGTAGTTATATTTTCTTATTTATTAAATTTTATAGCAATAGTGATACATATTTCTTTAAACCATTAGCAATTTATTGAATTATTTCAAGCAGTTGTCAATGTCAATTAAATTACAATATGATTCCCGGTTTATTTATGTTTTACCCAAAAATGCTATGGTCTAGCTGTCTGTGCAACTGTGCAAAGGAGATTTAAATAAAATATTTCAAATAAATAAAAGGTTTTTATTCCTTACTCTTACTACCTACTTCCTACTACCGAACCCAAAGTACATACTGTCGCAAATAAGTTAATGACGTGTACACATTTAATCCTCTGACCGACTTCAGTTGATGAAGCATACTAGATATGTAGTATATTAATTACTTTTATAGCACTTTGTGACCTAAGCCCGCACTTTACGCACGTCTTTCCGCGTGCAAGCGGACGTATGTCACGCGTACTATAAAATACGATACTAGTGATCTAAATTGCCTATTATGCACGGCGTTTATCACCCTCGCTTCGCTCGGGCGCTAACTTCACGCCGTGCAGTAATAGGCAAATTTTATTCCACTTGAAACACAGTTACAATTTTGCATTTTTGAGCGAGCATTCGCCTCGGGAGTCGGCTCAACACTAGCGCTGTCGACTAAGCGCAAACGTTTTAAAAATAATGCTAATAGTATTGTTCTAAAAATAATGCTATAGTTGCGTAGGGTGCGTTCAGTCTTGTACAATAGTGTTACTACAAACTCACTTCCTCTCTCTCCTCTTACTTTTGCAAATATAGACCACAAACTTCCTTACACAAATGTAGACCACAGAGACCTCTGTCTAGAGCTACTAGACTAGATGGTCTCGAGGGATTGGTGTCTACGAACCACCAATTACCTCCACTCCTGTAAATATAGACTGCAAACTCCTTATAGTCTGGTTCAGAATTAGGCGTCCAAAATGTAAACAAATCAATGTCACTGTCAAAAAATGATTACCGGAATAGTAAACCTTTTATTTCAAAAATATGTTTTCCGAAAACATCAATATCAATTGTGTAGTGTTTATATTGCGTTTTTTAATTTGTGTGGTTATTATTATATTATTCAAGTGATATTATTGCTAATTTTATAGTTATTTGTAAATTTTCATATTTTATTTTTGATATTCATACACTTAATTTATGACTTTGTACGGAAATCATATAAAAATGGAAGCCCAGCAGTCTTTTGAAAGCAGAAGCAATATCTCGCTGTGAAAAAAATCTGTCTATTAATTTTAGAAAAAAATGTTACTAAAATAAAATGTTTACTATTCCGGTAGGGGAGAGTGGGCAGAATGGAAACATTAGGCTTAGAACATTAATAAAACGAATAATTTTGATAATTTAATTATACTTAAATTTATAGAAAAAATCCAGCCCTTTCCAGCCTTTTGCATAAAGTAGTTTTGTACATATGATAATTTGATTTCCATTTTTTCTTTCGACCCATGATGTTACGGTAAAGTGTACGAAATAAAATTTTAATTTTAGTTAAATGTAAGTAAAAAGTTGAATCTAAAGTTAAAAAAGAAAACCAGTTTTTACACTTTCACAATAAGTCCCGCTAGGAAAGGCCTGGGCCAATGTTACTCTGATTTATTTACATCATTTTACACCTGTAGTTACATCACAATCAATTGCGTTACCCAGGTGGATAGTAGTGCCTCTGATATATTTTATTTCTACATTCATGAACATATATGAGCAATTGAGCAGTGATAGCCTAATGGTTGAAACTTGGTCTCTCAATCGAGGGATCCGAGGTTCAAATCGCGGGCACGCACCTCGAAAATTATGTGTGTATTAGAAATTAGAAATTAATTATCACTTGCTTAGAGTAAGGCCTAAATCCCTCTCACTGAGAGGAGACACGTGCCCAGCAGTGGGACAGTAATGGGTTGATGATGATGATGATGAACATACATATATGAACACATGTATTAATGTCATTATGTTAAAATACTATTCAATATTTAATCCCTTTTGCCGGTTACTATTAAAATAAACAAGACCTCGTTTCAAAAATTTAAGCATAAATATTAGTGGTTAGTTCAGTGATTATATTTTCTTTCAATTGCCGAAAAAGATTAAATAGTATAATTTCAAATTATTATTTTTCTTTTGCAGAACCCTATTATTTCCAAAAATTTTACAGGTTCTCTACAGAATATTAAATATTATTTCTAAAATGTATTAAACAAAACAATTAAAAATTCCAAGGATTTTAAATCAATGTCTAATAAGTATCGGTGATTTATTTATCATTGATTGATTTATTATATCCTTAGATTAGACGACATCTGCCAAAATGGTTCTATTAAATTGTGACCACTACAGTGCATGATTTCATGAGATATGACGTCTGTTCCATCTTTGCCCGACCTCCCCTATCGTATTTTGACAATGATATTGATTTGTTTACATTTTAGACACCTAATTATAAACCGGACAAAGTGACTACAAAGTGACTTTATTTTATACTATGGAGATGTAAGACATTTCAAATATTTTCCAATGATTTCAAGCTTCAAAGAGGACAGAATGAAAGATGATCATCATCTTGAGAATAAGTCACTTGAGAATTTCTACCGTAAACTTCAAAAAAACTTTAGAAATAATACTTACGATTTCAAGTCAACAGAGCATTTGGCTAGAAGAAACCGTGCTTGTGGTAGAGTTAACGAAAGATTTCGTAGTAAATGATGTGCTTCATTTACCCGTCCAGCTCGATAATAACATGTTCCTAATAGAAATGCACTTTCTTCTGATGTCACTGGAAAGTAAATTTAAAAATCAAATTTGAAAACCAGCAAAGGTCCCATAAATTTAACTTAGAATTACTAAATGAACACTAAATTAGCAAGTATTGAACATAATATTTAATTGCTACTATGACAGTAACAAAATCTCTCCTACCTTTCCACCTTAAAAGGCCTAAGGCCTAATAATTATGTATCATTTGATTTATTATTCACATACATGGATAATATCAAAGGGACACAATTCAAAAAATGCACAATACATGAAAATTCCTCTTCCTTGAAATCATTACTTTACTTTGTCCTAATTTATTGATTCAAAATGAATAGTATGGAACGACCAATTAATGTGCTAGGTATTGAGAATGCTAAACAAAAATTTAAAAATAGATAAATTTATTGATTGTAACAAAACTAAATGGTTGAGGGTAAGCAACAGGATATTTCTAATTACCTTCAGCGTGTAATCTCTCAGCCAGAAATATAGCATTGTCGTATTCATAATTATTGAGACAATCCCAAATGATAACCTGTGAAAATTTAAACGCTGTATTGAATTATATGAACAGGGCTGGAATACCTTGATTGACAGTTTGTAATTTTCTTCAAATTTCACTTACTTGTATAGGCTCTTGAACAATCATTTTCACAAATTATTAACACTTTTTTCTATGCAAATATTGTAAAACACTTTACATATCTAGCCACGATCCTTACACAGTCACAATGAAAAATAAAAACGTATCTTTTACGACGGACATTTTCATTTCAGTTTGTTGATTGTCTATGGTCGGATGATTGTTGTTACGAAAGCGATCCTCCCTCGCTCGATACTGTTTTAAAGTTTTTTCTACACAGCATAAAAAACTTGGAATTCTACCTTTTAACATTAGATCAAATAATATATTTTTTCGTTATGTAGAAAATTTGTAAATATAATTAATTAATGGGTTGGATAGTACAAACTACTGTAGTGTAATATCTAGCATATTATGAGGTATTAATGCTAACAATACATTTGACGAGTCAGCTATGTATTCGAATGCTCAAAAGCAGACTACTAAAAATTTAAGGTGTAAGAGTAATGAAAGAAAGCGTACCCGTATGTATTCGTTACTATAATTTTAAGAACTCGTTAATATCGTATTGTATCGTTACTCGTTACTTGTTACTTTTGATATGATTACTCGGTATTTGATGGCGAACACGTTTCTTAGTAATTAATACATACGATTTGCTACAGCCCTACTGAAAATTTGTGACTCAATATGGTTTGTGGCTCTGCTACTGTAATGTATTTTGTCCAGGTAAATGTATTTTATAAATGTATCATATATCATTTGATAGAATCTCATTTCTAAACTCGTATTAAGGGTACAGAGGTAACATTGATTTCTGATTACACTGTGGTTGATCTATTGTAGTGACATCTATATTACTACACTAAAATATTTTTAGTCTGTATTCGGGTAAGTATAGACAATCGAAATAAATTTTATTTGTTATTATCTGTATGATTTAGATTAGCAAATAGCGAACGAATCGTCACGACTTCGCGTGAAGTGCAGTGAAAAATATTATGGGAAAAATATATGTACTGAACGATTATTTCCTTTTATTCGCATAGTTTTTGCATAGTAGGTTAATACGACTTATTGTTTACATTGTACGCTTCGACAGTCATTGTTTGGACTTGGCGTGGAGAAAATCGATGAGATCTTGTGTACAGTGGTTCAGATAATATGTGCAGTGTTGATTACGAATGACATCTGATTCGAAACAAAAGGAAAACGTAGCTAAGAGGATATTCCAACCACAACAAGGTAAGGTTCCTCAACATCATCCGAAACAGCGTCACTGTGTTTCCCAGTACGTTGATTTAGTCACATATGATAATAGTAACGTGTTCCCTTCACTCTCACTAATAACATTACAATAAGAAAATGTCAAGATTTGTGACCTCCAGCTTATAAGTTCCGCCTTAAGCCTTGCTTATTACGAAGTTATAAAACTAATTTTACGAGAATCGTAACATACGTGTGAAATTACGCATCTTGCAAGCATTATGTCCTACTTATCATGTAGGCGAATCGAAATGGTGATTGAACATCATAACTACCAGTCTGCTACACTAGCCACTTACTTTGCTTTCAATATGGTCATAACATATCTATTTCGTACACACTTCCAAAACTACCTTGTATAAAACCATTTGTTTACACAGCTGTTGTTACAATTTTTACATTCATATCAATACATATTTTTGTGAATAATGTCAAGTAATATAATGTATTATTATTATATTTTATTAATGAGTAACTTTTCTACTCCTTATTATTTATATATTCCTGCTAATTCACATTTCCATACAGGTATTTAGTCAGTATATTTGATCGGACATTGTCTGTTAAAATTTTATTCTAAAAGTGACCTGAATTAAGTTGCTCGACCTTTGAGGGGATATTTTTAGTATTTTATTTAGCAAGATAAAAATACTATAATTAAATCCATGAATAGTTATGTATCGTTTTGTGAAAAGCTCAATAATAATAACTCAGATAACTCCAAAATTCACCCGTCATATCACAGACGGCACTAACAATTTTTTATTTGTGTAGATAATGTATGTATGCGTAGATAATGTTAATGAAAGATTTTGTAGGTATGCCTATAATTATGATTTGTATAAAACAATAAGTTCTTATCATACAAATAAATATCAATTGATATCATGTTCATTTTATCTGATAAATAGGAATTTAACATGTGAAATATCTCATAATTGATATTTATCTCGAGAACTCCATTTAAACATGTTGTTTTAATTTAAAAACAGGTTGAAAAATATTTGTTGTGTGCCATGCACAATACTTAAAGATGTTCAAGTAAAATCAATTCGGCATTGATCTTTGATTTTATGCAATTAGGTATAGAATTTATACCAATTATTTATTTAAGTGAGAATAAAGTATTGATTCATTAAGCTCAAACTAACAATAAATAATATTTTTTGCAATGTCACTACAACATTACACTCAACTTCTATTTTTGCAACATTTTTCATTGCTGCTCCACTATTGGTCACATCGTGATGTTATATATATAGCCTAGCATTTATTGTTTTCCTCAATAAAGGACTATTCAACACCAAAATATATTTTCAATTCTGATTCATGCATTCCACCAAACAAACTCTTTAGCTTTATGATATTAGTATAGATGGTCCAGATACTATATCATTTAAATTCAAAATTATTATTTGTATTTAAAAAATTAAATAGAGTATCTTGAAACCTTTTTATTTGAAAAATAGATACTTCATTAGATCATCTTCCTTGTATGTCAATTCATTAGCTGTACTATACAAATTTATGTGAAAGTGTGAAAGTATAAACAATACTTATAATGAAACGCAATTAAAAATGTTTTTGTCTGTCCGCCTGTCTGTCTGTTTTTCTGTGGACCAATTCTGACAGGACTTTCACTGAACGATAGCTGAAGGTCTAATGCGTAATATAGGCTACTTTAATTTTTGAAAAAAGTAAGCGTGCGCTCCACACGCAAACGGGCCTCCTCGCAGGAGAGTGGGATTTCAGTTATATTTAAATATGTATTCTTTTTTACTTTTCAAACGTGGGTGAAAGGTTGGGGATCAGCTAGTCATTAACATAAATGGATACTTAAGGTGAAAAAAAGGGGTAAACAAAAAAATATAAAGATAGTACGATAATAAAAGATACCTTAATAATTACATTTAATTATAATACCTTAATAATTTTAATTGATCATGTACTAAATATTCCAAAATTGTTATTATGTTTAATACAATGTGATTCCGTATTTGAAGTTCAGAACAACGAGATTGATATCTGGATATTGTTATTGCTTTTATTGTACATTGTTTTACTACATGCCTTGATTCATGAGATGTATAGAATAGAAAACAATCACATTGTTTCCATTCAATCAATGATAACATTTTATGATGATGATGATTTATGAAGAATATGTAATATAATTAATACTCTACAAATATATTATTGGTATTGGAATTTAGCAAATACCTTTAACATAAAATTATTTTAAATTTTCAATAAGATTTAAACATTTCAAGCTGTATTCAAGAAATATGGAAATGTATTGTTTTAAAAATAGAACAATTAGAACAAATTGTTCTATACAATCTTTGGTCATGCTATAACTCAAGCTTTTGTGTATTACCTCATAACATTCATAACATATTGAAATATTTGTATAAGTTTTTATTTTTATATTTTAGTATGTTTGTTAGGATGAGTTTGAGATTAAAATTAGACTTATTTTATAAGATAGGAGTGTAATAAAGAAGTGTATTATAAAATTAGTTCATTGTGTTTACAAATTCCTTTGTATTGCAGGATGAGTGCAGAAACTATAAACTTGACTGCGCAGCCGATCTCGGACACTGTCCATGAGATCCTGAAGCCGCTGCAAGAGCCAGTCTTCCTGCAGACGCGCACTGCGCAGGTCATAGCGGGCATATTCGTGTGGACAGCTCTATTTATCACTTGCCAACAGGTATGACTAATTATCAATGCAAACATTACTTCTGAAAGATGTGGAGTTTTAAGGTAAATGTCCTCTACATTTCCAGACTTGTCTGTTGTTCTCCGTAAAGTCCTGTATCTTTCCATTACAATCTCAACAAAATTTATTTAGCCAGTGAATAGGTACGTTTTTTTGTTTAGATTTATCTTGAGTTGGTTAAATTGAGCATGACTCTCATGGGAATGTAGTACATTGGCCAACTGCACCATGGATAACTAGATCGGTGGTTCTCAAACTTTTTTGGTGGCGGAACCCTTTTGAAAAGATTTCTTTGATGGAGCCTCAAAATAAATTATTAGTGCTCTTTTTATAGTGGATAATTAATGTACGTATTAAGGTAGTAATATTACAATTGAAGTGTATAAAAAGAAAAGAAATAAAAGAAAAATAAGGCAATTGGAGTATTCTCGCGGATTCACCGTAAAGGTTTTGTGGAGCCCCAGGGCTCCGCGGAGCACACTTCGAAAATGGATGAACTAGATACCCTACAATGTATGAATGTGAATGTGAAACAAAGTATAAGAATAAGCTTCACCGACTTATAGTATCTGTAGAAATGCCTGTGACAAATGGACAGATGTGCATTGAACCACGTAATTTGTTGCTTGCAAGACATTCATATTTCAATGGCTTCACTTGCTATGTTCTATGAATGTTATTGTAATTTTTTTTCAAAACAAGTTCTTTGTTTTTTTTCAATTTCAGTTTGTTACATACCAACTACACATTAATTAAATATTGTTGTCGTTAACTTTTTATTGTCGTACCGTTGGGTATATGTCTTCTTCTAGACTTGGTACATAAGTGTGCTTGCCTGGTTTGGAACTTGGAAAACATTTAACTGTAAATGTCACTTCACCACTTTTTTTTAAATACAGCATTAGTTACCTTGATGAATAAATTGTATCTCTCTAATTTAAACTACCTGAGCTGTTTCATTGAGTTACTTAGGGCATAGGATTCCTCAATGTCGGTACCGCGAAGTCAATAATTTGGGTGCCAAGTATAAAACCGGGAACATTAAGACCAGATTTAACACTGAAGGTTGTGTTTACTTCCGCACATCAAGTGCTTTAATCATGTGTGTGTGTTGTAACTGAGTGCTAGTCATATTATTCGCTCTATTATGGTATATTGTAAACTTGTCGTCATTCCGGTTGCCAGTTGAAATTTCATCCGGAAGAAAGTGTCCGAACCGGATTATTCCATAAATGTATACTTGAATACCTTTACAGACGACATACGTAACATAGGCTGCTATATATAGGTGTTAGAGGTTTATAAAAAGCCATACAAAAGATAAACAGCTTTCGTCACGTGTGAGACTGAGTCGTGTGACTGATATTTTGTTTTGGAACGAATTTTTTTCAAGCGACTTAGAATTGGTAGAAATAATCACGTAAGGAATAAGCGTTACATTGTCTCCTTGCGACGTGCTCTACCGATTTTTCACTTTTAATCTAAGATTCTGTAGAGTGTACTAGTGTGCAGGAGTATTGATATTCGAGTAAACGATAGTAGTGAATGATAGATAGTGTGCGGGCAACATTAACAAAGAACACATGAAAAAAACGATAAGTCTTTTTCTTATTTGTAGTTATTTTTATTCCTGGCGGGTATCCCCCGACCACACACATACATACCTATATATAAAATATGTTCTTAAATTATGTATGTACCTTGTAAAAGTCAACAATGAAGTTATTGCCCATTACCAGCATTATTAAAATTGCTGTATCGTCCAATGGAAACGCTATTATAGTCGGTTGCTTGTTATGTTAAACAAATTACACGTGTTATACGTGTGCAAAAAATAATTGTTGCTTGCAAATTGTTGTTTGTACCTATTTCCTTCCTGATTCGATAGAATTGTCGTTATGTTGATTCAAGCGCTGTGAGTTCAATACCCACATACGAGTAATATAAATATGCCTTTCACGCAAAATAAATTTGATTGGAAATTTTAAGTTCATTGGATTGTCAATCTACATTTATATATATTGGATTGTAAATCTATATCTATATTTTCAATAAATAAAATTGAAGCGTCTGGACCTATTTTGACGGGACTCTCACTGGAATGGAGCTGAAGGTCTAAGGCGTAACATAGGCGGGTGAATCCGCGGGGACCAGCTAGTATAGATATAAATATGTTCAGAACCTATCTTAAAACATTATGATTCGTACCAATTAGTAGAATGTTTGAGTTTGATGTTAACCACCCATCAATACATTTAAACAAATGAATTCATGCAAACTATGTATAAGCAATTTAGCGCCGATAAATGATCGACAATGATCAGTATCCTGCATCAAACGATTCAATTTCATGGTGGATGCAAGTATTGTAAGCCACGTTAGGAACTTCGTTTCAAAAATCATTGTGGTTTTACGGAAACACTAATAGCGTTGTTGTAGGTTGTTTTTAAATCATACCTAATATTGGTAACATGACATCACGTCAGGCGTCATAACGCACACAGGAGCAAGTGACCCCTCTAGAGACCGCCTGTATCTTGTTCGCAATACATTATTCCTATTAGGTTACACGCTGCTCATATTACTAATGTACTTGATCGTAGATAGTATGTAGATATACCTCTTTCTTTATGACCTAAATGAAAGAATTTCTAGGAAGGTGGAATTATTTTAAAGGTATAGTCACGGAGTGTTCGATTCCGGAGACACCACCGTTACATTGTCATTTATTCTGCACTGTCGGGTTCTGGTTCGAAGGAATGGCAAAACATGAGACGTTCCATGTTAGTCCTCAATGCTAGCAACGTGTTTGTAGCCTAACTCAGGCAGAGCGCCTATGTCCATAGACTCCATAGGCACTTTCCACTTGTCATCAGGTGGTCAGACTGCATGGACCTTTGTTAGTTCTGTACTACAATATTTTGAAATTCCATGTTTTGCCTTTCTAAATTGATATTTGTCTGTTAGCTCCTAAATATTTACAGTTTGATAATATTCTTAAGTACATAGTTAATACATTTTAATTTATTAAGTCATGGATGTTCGTTGATCATTTTGTGGTTTCTCTGCCATTTGATCTTAAAGTAACACGACTTTGTACGGCATGCGATTTTCTATTAAAACGTTCTATTGATTTATCGATGTATCGTAAGTGATATATCTGGTTGAGTAACAGGCGGTAACACAACTCTTGGTTTATGAGAAGAGTGACTAGTACCTACCAAACTTTGGGAAACGAACGTTACATAAAGAAATCTCAGTTCGACCTTGTTGATGAAGGTTTTATGAGTCGGTATTGTAGCTAGTCCGTGTCTTTAACCAAAATAAAGGAATGGCGTATGTTGTTAGCGTGGGATCATGTGTTATACTTTTTGAATGTTAGTGGTTAGTGTTGTCGCTTAAGTTATATTGTTACAAACCATGAATACAGTCAAATACCTATTACAATCACTAACAGACAAAGAAGTTAAAAAAGTCAATTGGCTTAATATTAGACTGTTATGCACGGACAACTAACCATAGATTTTTTTATATATAGATACAGGCGTTTAAAATCCGCTTCAAGTGCGGGTTACCCAGATTTTTTGTAATGTAATGCCATGGTTGCTAATGTATATTAGCAGTGTAACGGTATGGCTCAGTCACGTATCGTTTTTGCGCCTTCGCTACGAGTTTGTAAAAGAAATATAATTTATCTTTCTTTTCTTGGTATTTCTTCATGTAATACGTGTAAAGGGACTAATATAATTTATTTCTAACGCGATTTTGCGTGTGGCTTCGCCTTCGTGCGTTCATATGTTTTAATCTTCACGCGGATGTTTAAAGTTTTTTAAAGTTCTGTATATTTACGTAAATGTTCCGTAAACATTAATGATTTTTAAAACAAAAAATTCTTTGTAGCATTATTGCTTGTTTCATATTTATTTTATAAAATTAGGGAATAAATAAATTACCTATAGTCCGTTTCAGAAAAAACATTTTTTTTATCGATACATGATTGCATTACAATAAATGTTGCATAAATTATACATGTAACGAAATCTTCCTCAGTTAGTACGAGGCGTTTTCCTAAAATGGTTGAGTTAAGTTTCACATTGATGGAAAATTCGTTTAGAATGTTGCACCGCCCTGTTACGAGCGACTAACCTCCTTACACGAAGGCTATTTTGCAAATTCGTGTTTGCAATAGGTAGGTATTATGTATGAGATGTTCTGCGCAGCGCCAATATGACGACAACCTCGCTCGCCCTTGTAGGCGAAATAATTTTAGCCCTGATCGATTACACCCACCTTCTTCCCCTAATTAATTAAGCGAGAGTAAATTACTAGTCAACATTTTGCCAGTAACTATTATGAGGCAATGATAGGCCTCTAGCTTATAATTAGCGTTCATTAGAGCCTATAGATTGTTAGACGTATTGAAGTTTTTGACAAAATATATCAGTCAAACTTCAAATTTATAAATTTAGTTTAAAATGATAACAATGATAACAAGAGCGTACATTAGTAATATTTGTAATGTTTGTGTTTATAATTTACATGCACATTATCCATGAAAACTTACTGCTTTAAATTGTATTTAGGCGGGATTTTTGTGCAAACATAGAATTTTATGGAAGCAAAAATATTTGTTTGTTCTGATTTAAAAATGTTAAAATCAACGCAAAACCATACATGACTTGTACAGGATATTACTAAATGCCTTATACATAGATATTTATATCGCTCATACCTGATTTCTACTAAATGTTATGTTATAAAAATAAGCAACAGCGTTTTTGCGAACGCGACATTTTTAAGCGAAATAATTAATTCGATCCTTGCTGTGGCGGCCTTGATAACTTGAGACCAGTTTATGTTGCCAACTTGATATCTAGAACAATCTATATTGCACATTTATAGATCTTGTCACAAATATACAATATTTACGGTTCAATTCACATAAAATTTTAATGTTTTAATTTAAAACTATATTTAGTCATTTATAAATGTCTTTTAAAGCTGCGGAGGTCTCTATAAAGTCATTGTTTTTTAATAGGGCCATTTGTGCGTAAACATTAATGTTGTTAGTAAATTTTCTTTACCTCTATCATTTTCTGGACTACGGAAGTTTCGACATTGGCCGTTACGTAAAACTCTCAGGGCATGTTTTGCAAACGAGGTTCATTAGAAAGTTTCATCATCGAAGAAGCATCTAATACTTTTTACTGAGTAGGTATAATATGTTTTTATTAGATTAAATTACGCTTTTATGTCATACGGATGTAGAGTAAAGATAGAGCAGGATATAAAAAAATGGGATATACTTTCTTGGATTACACTCATGTGGTAATTTATAATCACTATCCCATCAACGAGATAGAAATACCTTAGCGCGATTTATTTGGCCTAGTTAGAAACTTAGAATTGTTTTTTTTTTTTATGACGCAGTGGTTTTTAAGTCGTTTCTTTGTTGATATTTGGATATCACGTCCAGTAAACTCGTCTTTCATTATGTGAACTTTTCGACGTTTGTAAAGGTTAATCGTAGACGGATATACATTTCGAAACAGGTTTTGGTTATCGTACATATCATGAGCTTACAATGTAGCTGTTGTATATAACAGACAGACAGATTAATTTACTTACAAACGTTAGATACGTGCACTCAATTCGCCTTCGAAAATATATCAAGCATTATACAAGAAACGTGAGCTGTTTTGGCCGCTAGTGGCCTCCAGGTTTTTCCTCGTGCCTTATGTATCCACAAAAACGCACAGTCGCAGGTTTCCGACCCCGACACGGTGTTGTCATGGTTCATGGTGTCCACGTGAACTGTTGTGGTTTGTTTTATCGGCAGCTCTTCAACCGACGCACGTCAGGTCGGGCGTTACCCGACCACGTGAGTCACGTTCATGCGTTACTGTGGGAAAATGTTTGAGAAATATGTGAATACCTTTTCCCTGGTATTTGATTGCTCGATTCCCGAATTTCATACGTGAATGTTGCAAAAGGATGGCCCAAAGTTGAAGGAACACCCATGGAGGAAGTCGAATAACATTTCTGTTGGTATCATGAGTATCAGGAGTTCAGAAACTCCTGTGAATGCTTTTGTCGAAGTATATAACGCTCTGAAATACATTGCTCAACACAGTATGCATATGCATGCATAACAGCACTGCTGTTATAAGGCAAAAATAGGCGGTGGTGCCGCTGGAGTCAAACTACATATAGTTCTACCACCTTTAAATATGCTGCGTTTAGGACAATATTCTCCATGCATCTGTGTATAAGTTGACAATATTGTTTATTTAATTATGCCGCTAAATCTGATTACGCAGAAGTAAGACGTTAAAACGGCATATCGAGGATTAAGCAACAGTATTTGCTGATTCTAAGAAGTGCACTCACATACGTATAAAGAATCATGAGTCAGAGATTTACTATGTGCGAAAATGTGAAGATTGAAGTGGCAATGTAGGTGTTAACGAATTCAACTGGTACATTTGGCTTTGTGCCACATTCGGGCCTGTTTACAAACTGATAACGCGACATTATCGTTTGTTTTCAACGAACACCTATTGAATGTGTGGGAAACCTGCGGGCTTTCTACGCGAAGGTACAACGGTATTACGGTACTACCATAATACTATGTCTAGATATGTTATTGATTTGTTACGCACACTTAGCGTGGAATATTGTAATTTTGATGTAAATGGAAATATTAATTTTATTAAAATACAAAGAATCGAAAATTTTTATTCGAAACCGATTTTACCAACACATCTTCTCAGTGTTCTTAGTGTCGTAATTGAATAACAATGTAGGTATTTACGCATACGACAAAAGGACAAGAGTTCTTCAATAAAATTCGGGTTTTGGGTATAAAAAAGGTGCTTAAGTCTTGGTTGATGTCACATTTGATCGTCCTTTGTTGTCAAAGACCTACATCAATTTAAAGTATTTTATTGAGTTCGTCTTTAATGGCTGTTGGATTTCTAAAAATAAAGATTTTGAAATCATTTATCTACTACAATTTTGCTATTATAAACAACGAAGTATTTACTATTAAAAATAATTTTATTTTGTAACAAGTAAATGTAGGAAAAGCTGTTCATGATTATTTCTGGGGCCTCTTAATCAAACTGCATTAACGTGTATTTTTATCGACAAAGGTTTATTGCCGCGATAATAGGCAATATGGGGAAAGATAACAGCTTAATGACATTATATTGTACACTCAAGATGTGTCATATCCATTGCAGATCTACCAACACTTGCGCTGGTACACCAACCCATCGGAGCAGCGATGGATTGTACGGATCTTGTTTATCGTGCCAATATACGGATGCTACAGTTGGATATCGCTACTCTTCTTTAATGGCGACTCTTATTATGTCTACTTTTTCACAGTCAGAGACTGTTATGAAGGTAAACAGGATTTTTTTATTTCTAGCAAAATTGGTAAAAGGTAAACTTGTGGGAGGTCTCACATACGTCACGCTTGAATAAAAAAATTCTGACATAGCAACCAGTTATGCTTTGGTCTCGTTTTAAACTGTTGTACCTATGAGTGAGACACTTATAAGAGGGAATCCAATTTAATCTATAGGGGTAGCAACGCAACAGTGGCCGAACTAAGATTCTATCCGAATCATACTGGGGCAAGAGCAACTTAACGAGTGAGCAATTTATTATAGGTACTTGTTAAAATCATACATTAATTGTAGGTGGCCACTGCAGCCCATTTGATATCTTCCATATAGAACAGGAGTTTTACCTGAAGCCGATCATATGCCACTCCTGAATACTAAGAAGTCTGTTATTTAAGTCAGCCGCAATTCATACATTTCTTTCTTCTGTGTCATGGATGGACGGATGGATGGAGTGACTTTGAAAACAATTCGTGCTCATTTGTTATAAGTAAACAATAAATAATAACTTTTTTTTAATATGATCGAAGTAGCAAACGAACAGGCAGTCCATCTGATGGTAAGTGGCAACTGCCGTCCATGGATATCTGTAATCAACCCCAGATAAGATCAAGGTCCTACTTGAGGTTGTCCACATATGCGTTGCTATCCCTGAGGACTGAGCTGGAACGCCTCCCATAAGTATATCTCCCTAATCACACC